>CAUYTI010126709.1:0-14086 GCA_963575145.1 Galago senegalensis | reverse complement strand
ACTAGAATATAAACGTCTGAACACAATAACTAAGAAAATGACATGAAGGCTATGTTAACCAGTTTGATGAAAATATTTCAAATTGTATATGAAAACACCACACTGTACCCCATGATTGCATTAATGTACACAGCTATCATTGATAATTATAAGAAAGCAACCCCAATAGAAAAATGGGGAAAAGACAACAGGTACTTCACAAAAGAAAATATCCAATAAAAATATAAAAGGAGGGCTCTATGCCTGTAGCTCAGCAGCTACAGCGCCAGCCACGTACACCAGGGCTGGCAGGTTTGAACCTGGCCCAGGCCTGCCAAACAATGACAACTACAACAAAAAAGTAGCCAGGTGTTGTGGTGGGCACTTGTAGTCCCAGCTACTTGGGAGGCTGAGGTAAGAGAATCACTTGAGCCCAAGAGTTTGAGGTTGCTCTGAGCTATGATGCCAGGGCACTCAATCCCAGGGTAACTAAGACTGTCCCTTGGTGGGGGTAAGGGGGAATAAATAAATAAATATATATACACACACACACATATATATAAAGTCACCATATATTATGAGTCATCTGGGAAATGTAAATTAAAACCATAAAATGATACTGCTACATCTACATAAATAACTACCACAATGGCTAAAATGAAAACAACAAACAATACCAAGTGTTGGTAAGGATATGGAGCCACTAGAACTCTCAGACATTCCTTCTTTTTTAGACAGAGTCTCACTTTGTCACCCTTGGTAGCGAGCATCATAGCTCACAGCAACCTCAAACTCTTGGGCTTAAGCAATCCTCTTGCCTCAGCCTCCCAAGCAGCTGGGACTACAGGCGCCCGCCACAATGCCCAGCTCTTTTTAGAGATGAGGGTTCCCTCTGGCTCAGGCTGGTCATGAACCTGTGAGCTCAGGCAATTCACCTGCCTCAGCCTCCCAGAGTGCTAGTACTACAGGCATGAGCCACTGCATCTGGGCTTCTCAAACACTCCTGATGAGAGTATAAATTGGGACAAATACTTTGAAAAATTTTGGTAATACCTGCCAAAGCTAAACATTTGCATAAATTGCAAGCTAGCAATCTCCCTCCTAAGTCTACACTCAACAAAAATGTGTCCATGTGTTCACCAAAATCTGTGGGTTAGAGTGTTCACAGCAGCACTATTTGGAATAGTCCCAAATTAGAGCTATCCAAATGCCCACGGACAGTAGAATGACTCATGTTATATTCATATGTGGGGCTTCCCTACAGTAAGAACAACCAACTACAGCTTCAGGCAACAACATAAATGAATGTCATATGCAATACCGAACACAAGAAGCCCAGACACAAAAGAGTACATAGCACCTGATTCCACTTACAAAAAATTCAATAACTGATCATGTAAGAAGTCAGGACAGTGGTAGGCCTCACAGGAAAGGTATTAGTAGAGGGTATGAAGAAGGCTGGTAATGTTCAATTTGTTGACCTGGGTGCTGGTCACACTTCATAAAAATTCATTAGGCTATCCTATACATTTATGATTTTTTCTGCATATTATGGTTCCAAGAAATTGGGGCAGATAGAAAATAAGGGTGGAAAGATAAATGAAATGAAGATGGAAGTTAGCACACAAAAATAAAAATTTATTTTTAAGATATCTGGCAGGAGTTAATCAGTTAAATGATTCAGTATTTATTAGACAAAAACAAGCCAATTGTGCTTAGGAAAAATGAAATTATTCTCCAAACTAAGATCTCAGAGAAATTTCTACTAAGGGTTCTCAGAACAAGATGTTGTGAAACCCAGTGACACAGCATATGCTCGCAACCACATCCTTGCAAGCAGAAGCCACAGTGATTGACACAATGACCTTCTCCATAGACTGAGGTCATGAAACCAAAGCACACTTCAAAGGGAGTAACTGGACTCAAGAAGTAGAAAGGGGACAGCAAAACACTGTCGTGTGGGTGTGCCACTCTGATGATTTAGATCTACACAGCCTTTAGACCAGCAGTTCTCAACCTGTGGGTTGTGACCCACAGAAACTATATTAAAGGGTCGCAGCATTAGGAAGGTTGAGAACCAGGGCTTTAGACTGTCTCTCATAAACAGTCTTACTCTGAAAACACTTTTTCAAAAGCGTTGCCTGGTACTAAGTTGAAGGTCACACTCTCTGAGACGGGGGAGTCCAGCTATTTTATGAAGTAGAAGAGGGCAAGGAGGAAATATAGCTATTCATTGGAACGGTCAGTGGAACTGGGGGACTAGAATAATAATCTCTGAAAAGGCAGCCAATGAAAGTTACTTCATGCACCTACTTCTGTCTTTCTTTATGACTTTATTTTCTTCCTCCAGGAGGAATAACATGCAGAAAATGATTACATTATTATTCATGTCTCATTCATGAATAAAGATGTGCTTTTTCCTAAAAGCATGTTGTAAGCAAGATATTCTACAACCCACCCTTTATACTCATGACAATCTTATCTTCCTAAAATACAGCACTGCAGCTGCCCTCCTCAGTAATTTACAGTGGCTCTCCATAGCCCACTGGACAAACTTCAAAATTATTAGCGTGAATGCCTAACCCTGACTTTCCAGTCTTATCTCTTTCCTGAGCTCCCAATCATACCTCACTATTCAGTATTTTCCAAACATGCCACATGGTCCCAGATCTCCTCCTGCCTTTGTTTATGTTGGTCAAACCTGATATTTTGTCATAGGGAAAGAAGAAATCAGGGGTCCAGAGGTTGCAGCAAGGCCCCTTGTCTGTCACTTCACTACCTCTGTGGCAGGATCATCTGATTTTATGATTCCTGCCTCCTATAAACTCACCACCGGCCTCCACGTCACAGGACAGAGTCCTAAATGAAAACACCCCTTTGAACATGTGCATGAGCTGGGGAATCACTTACCCTACAATATGGCTCCTTCTTCTTTATATCCTCCTGCTGGATCAACCTCAGGCCTTGGACACCATTCTGCAGGCCTCTCTCGTATAGGGCCTGAAGTCTTGGAATTTCTTCTTGTTCAACGGCTACTATAAGCTTGAAAAAATAAAAATGATAAAGCACATGGATAGAGTTAAATACATCATCAGACATGAAAGATAAATTTAATGGAAAATCAGAAATTATGACTCAAATAGGTTTGCTTCAGAAAAAATATCTGTTCTGGACAACACAGAACCTGTCCCTGCAAAAAAAATTTTTAGTTAAAAAAATAAAATAAAAGGTTGAATGGTATGATATCTAAATTACATGTTACTTAGAAAATTACATGAAGTCACACCATCATTTGTTTAGCTATTCCCTAACATTAGATAGCACAGATTACATAGGTACAAAGGAAAAAAATGCCAATTAATTTTAGAATTTTAATATTAAACATGAGTAAGAAAATGCTAGTTATGCTAAACAAGTCAAGACCCTAGTAGAAGGCCATACCTTGCCACATTGCTTGTAGGAAATTCCCTTTTGGTTACAATACTCATAGAGAAGGGCTGCACCTTGTACACATAATTTAGCTTTCAGAGATTCAGGTTTATAATAAATTCCACTATGTATGACACCACTGTTATGTCCAGTCTGGTGAACAGCTACAGAACAAGAGAAATGAGGTAAAAGAAAGTACATGACTCATACAAAACATAGAGGTAAGAGAATGAACTTATAATTAAAGCTATTAGAGACCACATCATTTAAAGTTCTGCCTGGATCTATTCAGATCACTGCTAACTTCCTCTAGCAGCCACCCCTGGTTATCTCTGTCTCAACTCTCCAACCCACCTCAGATTCCAGCTACAATTTAGGTGCACTAACTTGCCTCTCACACCCACAAGCTGCTTTAGGGGCCCATAGGGCTCTTAGCATTATGCCCCAGGGCCTTTGGGGTTTTTTGGAGTGGGGGCACACTGAGATGCTCAAAAACCACTAGTGGCTGGCAACCTCAACCAGTAGAGACAGGAGCTGATGCATAACCCTGGGAATCACACTGTTCCTCAGAGATCCCAGTGAAATCAGGCTCAGCAGTGACCGTGACAGTGCACCCACATGTGACTTTTCCTCCTTCCCTGTCTTATTGTCCCTATCTCCTCACTCCTGTCTCCCCAAATAACCTGTCAAATAAATCACCTACATCCTTTCCTTTCAGGAGAACCCAAACTAAGATACTAACATCAACAGTCAGCACGAAAGATTCAGAACTGACAGAATGAGCAGGTGCCCACGTAAGCCCAAAGAGCAACAATGAACACATACATACCTAAATCTTTCTCCTTTTCCAGAACTCCGATCGAAAGTGCTGGATGTCGCAGGATGAGCGCTCTGGCAGAGGCAAGCCCCACAATTCCACCACCAACAATGACTATGTCAAACGAGCTTTAAGAGAAAGACACCCAAGAATGCACGCTTACAGAATTCACTGAACTTCACACACACTGCTCATCATCAACAGACAATTAAACTACTGATTTGTAACCATTAAAATCAAGTATCTATTGGGTTTTGTGCTATTTGGCTTCACATTCATGAAAAAACCATTAGAAATGACAAGCATCGTTGGTCAGTAGCATGGTCAGCTCTAGCCTACTGGCTTGGAGCCGCTCCAGTTCTCCACAGCACCCCTCCCAGGCTGCTTACACAAGTCGTATCTGAGCACCGCTTAACAACAGGAATACACTCTAAGAAATACTTAGTTGGGCAATTTTTTGTGCAAACATCACAGAGTGTACTTACACAAACCTAGATGGTACAGCCTAGGTTGTTCCTAGACAACATGGCATGGCTGTTGCTCACAGGCTACTAATCTATGGTACTAAATACTGTAGGCACTTGTAGCACAACGGCTAAACACAGAAAAAGTACAGTGGAGATGTGGCATTATAAAATGTGGTACATGAATGTACTTTTAAGCACCATTAACCTAAGTCTTCTAGGAACAGCAGAGTGAGAAGAATTTGAGAGATTAGGCCTTTTCTTTAAAAAGTGATCTAAGTTTTAATTTCAAAATCTTTAACAGAAACACATCAATATAATTATAATTGTTACTGTATCTGCGGCTACATTTGGAAACAAAAACAACTTCTAGACAACTAGGGACTAATGCATAAGTTTGATAAATCAAATCCTGCATCTTAAATTAATTTGAGGGCCACAAGTGCATAAAGTACCCTCCTTTAGCCACTGAGCCTCATAATTTAGACAGGGAGCCTCCAGATGGAGCTCCTTGGATGGTTATCCCCTGCAGCACTTTTAGACAGCTGGAGAAAAGAGTTGTCAAGGGGAGTGTGCGATGGGGAACAATCTCCACGTAAGTGCAATGGGATTCCGAATTCACATTAATACCAGTTAGTGGCAAAGGCTGACAGTGGTCAAATAAAAAATTACTAGTATAATCAGAGTGTATGTGGAAGCCCAAAGCTTTAAATAGGTTTTTTAAAACATAAATTTCAATAGATAAAAGGTAAAGCACTCCCATTCCCCTACAGTGACTTACACTGATTTACAGCCATTGACCCATTACATAACCAGCTCACACCTGTAATCCTAGCACTCTGGGAGGCTAAGGCAAGTGGATTGCCTATCTCATGAGTTAGAGACCAGCCTGAGCCAGAGAGAGACCTCATCTCTAAAAGATAGACGAGGGTTGTGGAGGGCACCTATAGTCCCAGCTACTCTGGAGGCTGAGGAAGAGAATCACTTGAGCCCAAGAATTTGAGGTTGCTGTTAACTGAGCTGTGATGCAATGGAACACTACTGAGGAAAACAAAGTGAGACTCTGTCTTAAAAAAAAAAAAAAAAAGGAATTCCAGAAGAACCAATAAAAAGAATTCCAAAATAATAACTATTATTTACATAGGCTTCATATTTTCCAAAACCTTCATAATCTTCCACTAAGGTAGGTTTCAGAACATTTACAAATATTTATTTGTACATGAATGATTTAATCATATTTCATATATAGTTATCTCTTGGCATCTACAGGGAACTGGTTCCAGGACCCCCAGGGATAACAAAATCCATGGATGCTCAAGTCCCTTACCTGAAATGTCACAGTATTTGCACATTATCTAGGCACACCCTCCTACATACTATACACTTTAAATCATCTCTGGATTAATTCTAATGAAGAGAGTCTCTGAAAAGCAAAAAAACAGCCCCTATCTACTCTTCAGAGGGAACTCTGTAAAGCAGAGAACAACAAGGGAAATGGTTCAAACTGACAAAACAAAGCATAGGACCAGAGATTAACGTAGAAATGAACTCATTATTCAAAGGCAGACAGAACAGGGCAGAGGGGCACCTGTGAAAGCATATGTAGTGAGAACAAGCTGGAGTCAGGCAGGCTAAGGCAGACTTGGCACAGCTGGTCTGGCTGGTCTAAGTCCTGCCAGACCTTCACTGTCTCCCATTCTTACTGTTTTGTAAACTTAGCTCCCACCCTAAAAATATCTATCTTGACTAGTTAGATGAATTGATTTAGGAGATTAACTTTTGAAGTGGAATGTTATAATAAGTCACTGAATTATGCTAAGGGTTAATATGATCTTTGCTCTGAACTCTGCAAATTAAGAAAAAATATCATATTGGAAAAAAGGTAGCTTTGGGTATATAAGAAGTAGAAATTTGGGTGGTGCCTGTGGCTCAAGGAGTAGGGTGCCAGTCCCATATGCTGGAGGTGGTGGGTTCTAACCCAGCTCCAGCAAAAAAAAAAAAGTAGAAATTTGAATAAGGATTGGTGAGCCATTTCAGCCACCCCTCTACATTAAGCCTTGTCTTAACTTTTATAAAGCTTTTTTTATGTCTATCAATAAACTCTAAATACTCTAACATGACATGTACTCTTTATTTCATCCTGGTAGTCCTGTCTGCTCAGAGGGGTGTGCCAACTGAAAGCCTCTAGCCAGGGTACACCCTGGCGTGGCTTGAAGTGCCTCCCTAGACAGAATGTGAACAGATTGCCCATGAGAGTAGCAAGCAAGTTTTCTTTTTTCCTAGCTATCTTTTCACAAGGGACAGTCACCTGTCCTAGTCTGTTTTTATAGCTCTGTGTTGGTTAGTGGTGGTGTTGCAGGAAGATGAGGCCCAACGGAGAGAAAGAGAATCCAAACACCATGTTTATAAGAGGAAGGGCTTTATTTACCAGCCAGGAGCTTAGCTTAAGGCATAGAAGAATTCCAAATGGCTATGCTCCCTGACTGGCTTGGTCTTTCCCTTTTTATCATCAAAAAAATCCACCCCAAGGTGGCGCCTGTGGCTCAAAAGGGTAGGGCTGCCAACCCCATATGCTGGAGGTGGCAGGTTCAAACCCAGCCCTGACCAAAAAAAAGTTCCACCCCACAGGGATTCTTCTCATTGGCCAGTTTGAATCAAGTGGGAAATACTATTCCAGCACCTACAGAACTACAGGATTTCACAGAACTTGGAAATTTCCAAGTTCCAGGAAGTTTACAAATTCCCAAGAGCTAAGTCACCATAGAGAGGACCCCGCAGGTATATCCTTGTGGTCTCCTTGAGAAGACCTGTTCTCCTAGACCTCACCCTTCTTAGGTATCCTCTCTCAGTGTTCTTTCAATTCTTTGTCTGACCATCCAAGAACCTGCTATTTAAAGCTCCAATATGAAGGCCAGGCATGGTGGCTCACACCTGGAATCCTAGTACTCTGGGAGGCCAAGGTGGGTGGAATGCCTGAGCTCACCAGTTCAAGACCAGCCTGAACAAGAGGGAGATCTCATCTCTAAAAATAGCCAGGCATTGTGCTGGGTGCCTGTAGTCTCAAGCTACAGGGGAGGCAAGAGAATCACGTGACCCCCAAGAGTTTGAGGTTGCTGTGAGCTGTGACACTATGGCACTCTACTGAGGGGAATAAAGTGGGACTCTGTCTCCAAAAAATTAAATAAATGAAAACAAAGCTCCAGTACACTTTGACCAATGCCTAAGACTATGTAAATGCTATGTAAATAATTGTTATCCTGCATTATTTTCTATTTGTATTATTTTTATTTTTTTTCAAATACATATGTACTTATATATATTTTTTTGGCTTAGAATATATAATTTTTTTTTTTACAGTCTTACTTGGTTGCCCTCAGTAGAGTGCTATGGCATCATAGCTCACAGCAACCTCATACTCTTGGGTTCAAGTGATCTTGCCTCAGCCTCCCAAGTAGCTGAGACTATAGGCACCAGCCACAACACCCAGCCATTTTTAGAGACAGGATCTTGCTCTTGCTCAAGCTGGTCTCAAACTTGTGAGCTAAAGCAATCCACCCACCTTGGCCTCCCAGAGTGCTAAGATTACAGATGTGAATCACTGTGCCTGGCCCTTTGAAACATTTTGTTGTTGATGTTCAATAAAGTTTTATTTTTCCAAATATATGGTTGGTTGAACCTGTACCTGCATCTTCACCAGCAGCTGGGCACTCCCACCCTTGGTATCTCTGGCATAAATTACTTGAGCTCTGTGCTTTGAAGATTTTCGGGAAGAGATGGCTCACTCCTGTTAGCAATCTGGGAAGCCAAGGCCAGTGGATTGCTTGAGCTCAGGAGTTCGAGACCAGCCTAAGCAAGAGGGAGACCCTATCTCTACTAAAAATGAAGAAACTGATGCAAGACAATCAATTGAGCCCAAGAGTTTGAGGTTGCTGTGAGCTGGGATGCCATAGGACTCTACCAAGGGCAACGTAGAGATGCTGTCTCAAGAAAAAAAATTTTTTTGAAATGTACTTTTGATCTGCAGTTGGTTGATCAAAGGTTGTCCAGATGCAGAACCCATGGATGTGAGAACTGAATGTACTTGTTTTTCTATATCAGGATAAATTATCAATTGGTAAATTGTTAATATCCTACAAGAACCACGAAGTCCACAATAGGAAGGTGGAGGGGTGAAAGAGTGATACCTTTCATACTGTTTTTTTTTCTTAAAGTTCAGCTATGACTCTATTCTTTGCCTTCAAGTCTCAGTTTTTCTAAACAAAATGTTCACTAACCCTAATTTTCTTCTGTTAAGAAAATGTTCCCAGCCCCAACACGTGGCTCACACCTGTAATCCTAGCACTCCAGGAGGACTGAGTTCAGGAGTCAGAGACCAGCCTGAGCAAGAGAGAGACTTTCTCTACCAAAAATAGAAAAACTAGCCAAGTATAGTGGCACACTTAGGAGGCTCAGGCAAGAGGACTGCTCAAGCCCAAGAGTTTGAGTTTGCTGTGAGCTATGACACCAGGCCACCTGTAGTCCCAGCTACACAGAGGCAGGAGGATCGCTTGAGCCAGAGACTGAGGCTGCTGTGATCTATGACGACACCACAGCACTCTATCCAGAATGACAGTGTGAGAGAGACTCTGGAAAAAAGAAAAGGTTCCCAAAAGATTCGCCACAACAAATCACAAACGCTATCACCTACATGCCACTCTAATCCCCTCCATCCACCAACACACAGCAGCCAGAGACAACTTTTGAAACATCGACATTTAATCACGCCTCCTTTCGTTAAAACCTTTTAAATAGCTTCCCACAACTCTTAAGAAAGAGAACATTCAATGTGTGGTTAAAATAAAAACCTTGCGGTGATACAGCCTTCCCTGGTGCCATTCCACATGGCCTGTCTTCCACCAAATTCAGTCACATTCACACTGCCCACCTGCTAGTCCTCGAAACAGCCAACAGCTTTCCAGCTTTCAAACCTTCGCACAAACCATTCCTTCTACAGAGAGCAGAGACAAACAGTGGTTTCGACGGTGACCTCCTAACTTCAAGTCACTGGGCACTGAATTCTGCAGGCTCAGTTAGCAACTGAGCAGCCTCTCACCCGGGCAGCTCTCCTCAGTGTGTGCCAGGAGGTGATTGACTCAAGACCCGGTTTCAGATCTTTTAAGCAACACCAAGCTGGATGTTTATTACAACAGCACATTCGATTGCTTACAGAGTACTGGGTCCCTTTATTCTCGAAACCACCAACCACGGCACCGAACCTGGAGTAGAGCGACCCATCCACCCAGAGTTGAACAGTAAGTGGAGGGGTTGCATTCAAAGCCAGCACTGCTCTTGACCTCTAATCAACACTGCCCGTCCTCTGGCGCGTAAATACCACAAATGAATCTTGCAGGCTGTCAGCTTCTACCCTGACCTCTCACGCCAGAGACCGGGCGCACGAGCGGAGATAGAGGGCCAACACGCGGCGCCTCTGAGAGAAGCTGCCACTCACCTGGTGCTAGTGCTGGTGCTGCGACCAGACACACACAGAGACCTAGGCCTCCCCAACACCGGCCCGCACGCCCCAAGGAGCCCCCGGCGGGCCCGTACGGAGGCAACACGCAGGTATCGCAGCCCCGGCACCATAGCCCGCGCCCCGCTACGCAGCTACTCCAGCCAGACACTCTGCCGCGCGCCGGCGTTCTCTAGCCCCGCCCCCGCGCAGGGACCAATGAGGGGCGCGCCGTCGCCCACGTGGGAGTAGCCGCCGGGCCAATGGGCGCACGCGGCGGAGGGCGAAGGGCAGGCCGCTGCCGCAGACGTGAGAACGCTCTCTAGCTCCTCGGACGCTGTGAGTAGAAGAGCTGGGCCTCGAGCGGGACGGGAATAGGTGGCGGCTTCGCTTTGCCCTCGCCCTTCTTCCTCAGCTAGGCCTGGTTGGAAACCTGGTCTTCCTGGCTGGGAGCCTTGGACCTTGACCGCGGAGCGGACTTGGGTCCGCGGGAGGAAGTCTGAGCATGATTACGGGGAAAGCTCTAGTAGGCGGGCCTGAGGCCTCCCTCCTCACCCCGCCCCGGCCGCAGTGTCCAGCTCGCCCTAGTGGAGCCGAGGGGCGGGTCGAAGGCATTCCTGTGCACCTCTGTCGGCCCCTAACCCCTGACCGAGGCTCCTTGTCACAGCAGAGTCTGACAGCCTGGGGTCTTCTGGACTTCTTTTTTCCCCTGTGTCCTTTATTCAGTTCTTGGACCATCTTAGGAATACTAAACGCCCACTCTGTCCTGGCCCGGGCGCTGGGTCCCGGATGAACCGGGCTGTCCGGCCCCTGCCGTCACTTAGCAGTGTGTCCTTGTCTTAAACACCACATCGAGACACCGTTTCAGATACGTCTCTGGGCTCTGAACGGCGGCTCACCTGTAGAGGCCCGAGGAGGACGGTGGGCGTGTGATTTTCCGTCACCTTGCGGGTCCAACACACACCCGTGCGCTGTGCTTGATGGCAGTTTTAAATGTTCAGGGTTAGGACAGCTGAACAGAACAAAAACAGGGATATAACTATTTCTGTATTTGCCTGTTTGATTCTTGGTTGCAGTCACTCAGGGAAGTCATTTCACTTCCTTGACTCAAAACTTTCCTTTCTGTCTCCCTCATAGGGCCGTTTTGGGTGGATTACCAGAGATAAGGCTTATCAGGTGTTGCACACAGGAAAGCATTTGCTAAATGGCGGCTTAGATTACATTTAAATGCCTTTACCGCAGAACAGGGGTACATACTTTGCTTTATTTTTGAAAACAATGTAGGATATTGTCAGCTTGTCCCATCAAAAGTGAAAAAAAAAATGAGATAGTTATTCAGCTTGTATTGTGTAGTGATTGTAGATTCCCCAGCAGTTTAGGAAATAATAGAGATCTTGTGTACCCAACACCCAGTCTCCCGAGGGATAACATCTTGCAAAACTGTTGCAACCAAATATTTAATACTGACACAATCATTGATCTCATGCAGACTTACCCAGTTCTAATTTTCTGTGTGTGTGCATTTCTGTGTAAAGATTATCATGTGTGTGGAGGTACAAAACACTCCCATCACCAGGAGCTTCTCTTCAGTTGCCCTTGTATAACCACAACTTCCACTGCAGCCCTCCCAATCTTTTCTCTCTTTCTAAAATGTTGTTATTTCAAGAGTTATATAAATGAAATTATTATGCAGTAGCTTTGGGGGATTAGTTTTTTTCCCTTAGCATAATCCCTGGAGATACATCCATATTGTGTGGATCGATACCATTGTGTTACTAGTAGCATCCCATAATATGGATTTGCTATGCACAGTATGTTCAGACATTCACCCACCTAAGGACTTGTGAGTTGTGTACTGTTTTTAGCTATTACAAATAAAGCTGTTGTGAACATAATGTCATGGCTTTTTGTGTGAACCTGGGTTTTTTTGAGTTTTTTTTGTTTTTTTGCTTCTCTAGCATAAGTGTTCAAGGGTTCAGTTGCTGGGTTATATGGTGAGCACATGTTTAATTTTATAAGAAAAGTGGCTGTACTGGTTTATATTCCTACCAGCAATGGTCGAGTGATCCAGTTTCTCCTCATTGTCACCAGCATTTGGTGTCCATATTTTTTACTTAACCATTCTGATAGGTATGTAGTAGATGGTTACTTCTTAGCTTGAACAGGACACAGTTGATTTATTACCTTAAATATAGAAGTATATGCTTTGAGGGGCTATGATCAGACTTCTGTGGACTCTGGGTCCTTAGTCATGAATTCTTTACTTACTGCATGATTTTGAGCATGTGCTTCTTACATTAGCAAAGCTGAAAGAACTCAAAATATACATTTTATTTATTTAGAGACGGGGTCTCATCTCATTCTGTTGCCTGGACTAGAGTGCAGTGGTGTGTGATCATAGCTCACTGCAACCTCAAACCTCTGGGCTCAAGCAGTTCTTCCATGTCAGCCTCCTAAGTAGCTAGGACTAAAGGCACAGCCATACCTAGCTAATTATTGTTAACTTTTTAAAATATTGGGTAGCACCTGTACCTCAAGTAGTAGGCCTGTAGGGTGCCTGTAGTAGGGTGCTGGCCCCATATACCAGGGGCAATGAGTTCAATCCTGGCCCCAGCCCAAACTGCAAAACAATAAAATAAGTAAAATAAAGTTTTTGGCTCAGCGCCCATAGCAAAGTGGTTACTGCGCCAGCCACATACAATGACAACTGCGACCAAAAGAAATAGCCGCATTGTGGCAGACACCCATAATCCCAGCTACTTGGGAGGCTGAGGCAAGAGAATCACTTAAGCCCAAGAGTTTGAGGTTGCTGTGAGCTATGACCTGACAGCACACAACCCAGGGTAATAGCTTGAGATTCTGTCTTAAAAATAAATAAATAAATAAAACATTTTATTTATTTACTATAGAAGAGGTCTTTTTATTTTTGGAGACAGAGCCTCAAGCTGTCCCCCTGGGTAGAGTACCGTGGCATCACAGCTCACAGCAACCTCCAGCTCCTGGGCTCAAGCGAGTCTCTTGCCTCAGCCTCCCAAGTAGCTGGGACCACAGGCGCCTACCACAATGCCCGGCTATTTTTTGGTTGCAGCCATCGTTGTTTGGTGGGCCCTGGCTGGATTCAGGTTCGAATCCTTGGGTGCACATGGCTGGCACCTTAGCCACTTGAGCCACAGGCGCTGAGCCTATAGAAGAGGTCTTAAATTGGTCTCAACCTCCAGGGCTCAAGCAGTCCTCCCACTTCGGCCTCCCAATAGTGCTAGGATTATAGGCATGAAGCCACGTCCATGCTCTTGTTATAAAATTTTCTCTGCTTACCTTACCCCTAAAGTTTAACTGTATAATAGATTGTTTCAATTAAGTAATTTCAAACAAGAGCTTACTTTACATCATACACCCTACAATGTTTATATTCCTGACACTACCCTCCTTGGTTGAGAATTCATGTTCATCTTTCACCTTCTTCCATGTAGGTGAGAACCTGTGAGAAGTTAGTTTAATGAATGCTGTGTGATGTTGGCCCAAGGATATCTCTTGGGGCCTGTGATTCTAATCCCCAATGAATTTCCTTGTTGATCTGTTTCACTAGATTCTACACACTGCAGGAATCTATAATCTGTAATGGGTGATTTACAAAGGGATGGGGTTTTAATTTGGGAGAAAACATTGTTTTTAGCAAACTGGGAAACTATCAAATGTACTCAAAAAACACTTTGTATATATCCTATTTTGAGTAATACTTTATTGGTCTGTTTTCTTTTTTTTTTTTTTTTTTTTTTTTTGAGACAGAGCTTCAAGCTGTCCCCCTGGGTAGAGTGCCATGGCATTACAGCTCACAGCAACCTCCAACTCCTGGGCTCTAGCGAGTCTCTTGCCTCCACCTCCCAAGTAGCTGGGACCACAGGCGCCCGC
>CAUYTI010126708.1:0-22208 GCA_963575145.1 Galago senegalensis | reverse complement strand
ATTATAGCTCACAGCAACCTCCAACTCCTGGGCTCAAGCGAGTCACTTGCCTCCGCCTCCCAAGTAGCTGGGACCACAGGCGCCCGCCACAACGCCCGGCTATTTTTTTTTGGTTGCAGCCATTATTGTTGTTTGGTGGGTTCGGGCTGGGGATTTGAACCCGCCACCTTAGGTGTACGTGGCTGGCGCCTTAGCTGGTTGAGCTATAGGCGCCAAGCCAACACTTACACTTTTTAAAAACAAGATATCTACATGTTTTTCTTACTTGTTCTCTTCACTTCTTATTGAGCAAATTCATAATATTCTCCTAAGCTATGTTTTAATGCCTCCATTAACTCTATATATTATGCATATGTAATAATTAATTAATCATCCTCTTATTTCCATCTCCCATTATAAACAACGTGCATTGAACATACTTGTACATTAATTTGTGACTGTATCTCTGCTTCTTTTAAATTAATCTTTAGAAATATAATTCCCAAATTAAAAGGCATTATTATTTTAAAGGCATTAAAAATACTGCCACGTTGGCATGTAGCTCAACCGATTATCCCTCAGAATAGTTTTGGATCTGATGTGGGGGAGATAACAGGGTATATATATATGTATTTTTTTTTTTTGAGATGGAACTTCAAGCTATCCCCCTGGGTAGAGTGCCATGGCATCACACTTACAGCAACCTCCAATTCCTGGGCTCAAGCGAGTCTCCTGCCTCAGCCTCCCAAGTAGCTGGGACTACAGGCACCCGCCACAATGCCTGGCCATTTTTTTGTTGCAGCCATCATTATTGTTTGGTGGGCCCGGGCTGGGGATTCAAACCTGCCACCTTAGGTGTATGTGGCTGGTGCCTTAGCTGCTTGAGCCATAGGCGCCGAGCCAGGGTTTATATTTTTGAAGATGAGATTATACATGTAAGGACATTTCGAGGATGAAGTTTGATAAAGCTTAAGATCTACTATTACTTAGCAATTCCCAAAATTTATCAAATAATCAAGCAGTTTTTATTGAAGTGAATAAAATGGACATGTGATATGTGGCCTTCTGGAACTGAAAAACCTTTTTGGGAAGAAGGGAACCCCAAATTATTGAGTGTCTGCCATATTATGTAGACAATGACGTGCAATTTATCTTAAATCCTCATAGTGCCTTCGGGTTGATATCATTGTCCCCATTTTAGAGATGAAGGGACGGACTCAAAGAAGTTACCTATTTTTGCTAATGGCTAAAATCCATAGTGAAATGGCTCCAAACCCTAAGATTTTTTCCTTTACGCAATCGTGCCTCTCCCCAAAACGTGTTTGAGTAGAGTGAAAATAAACAAATATGGTATATTAAGAAATATTAATGCATGATGAAAGGGAATAAAGTTTAGAAAATTTTCTTTTGAAATTAATGAGCTCTTCCTTTTATTTTCTTTAATTCTCATAATCTCAACATCTTATTTTTCTATGATTATAGCTGGAATCAGTTACAGTTATGATCAGGGTAGGTGTAAGGGGGGAAAAAAAGCCAAGATTTGAGTGCCTCTGTCTGGTGGAAGCTTTAGGTATATTATGTCAACCCTGAGATGTGGTGGTATTTTGTCTAGTGAAGAAATTAAGCTTCGGGCAGTGCCTGTGGCTCAAAGGAGTAAGGTGCCAGTCCCATATGCTGGAGGTGGCAGGTTCAAACCCAGCCCCAGCCAAAAACTGAAAAAAAAAATTAAGATTGAAAACTAGATTAACCTTCTTGGATTATAGAGCCACTAAAGTTAGAGTAAAATTCAAGTCTTTTTGGTGGTTCATAGCCCATTGTTCCATTTTAGAAAAAGAATCATACCTCAGAGGTATATGGGCTAAAGAATTCCAATCCCCTCTCTCACCTCTTTGGGGTTTTTTTTGTTTTTGAGACAGAGCCTCAAGCTGTCGCCCTGGGTAGAGTGATGATCA
Organism: Galago senegalensis; assembly: GCA_963575145.1. Taxonomy (NCBI): domain Eukaryota; kingdom Metazoa; phylum Chordata; class Mammalia; order Primates; family Galagidae; genus Galago; species Galago senegalensis. The sequence continues at coordinate 20,277 of CAUYTI010126708.1, read as the reverse complement.
CAGCTCACAGTAACCTCCAACTTCTGGGCTCAAGCGATTCTCCTGCCTCTACCTCCCAAGTAGCTGGCATTACAGGCGCCCACCACAACGCCTGGCTATTTTTTGGTTGCAGCTGTCATTGTTGTTTGGTGGGCCTGGACTACATTTGAACCCGCCAGTTCAGGTGCCTTAGCCTTAGCTTTAGCTACTTGAGCCACAAGCGCCTAGCCTTTTACCTCTTTGATATTGAGTCTGAAAACTGGCACTAGACTAATTAACAGGAGAAAAAGCATACAAATGTATTTACATGCATAGGAGCACTGTGGGAAGGTGAGTGCCCAATAACCCAGTAAGGTAGAAATTTATATACCCTTCTTCACAGAGGAGAGAGGAATGGGAGATGTAGGCAATTTTAAAGGGATTAGTAAATGACTTTTACGAGAGGTGAATAGACCCATAGATCAAACAATGGTGGAGGACAAAGCATCTGGGCTTTGGTCTGGTGTTTGATTTTCAGTTTCTTCTTCTGTAATAAGAGTTTAATTTTCCTTGGTTAAGGAAATTTCAATAAGAAGATTAAAGACAACTGTGCTGCTCTTTCATGGATCAGGTCATTAGTAGATGAGGGAACTTCAGAGAAAAGTTCCTCCCTGGCCTTGAAGAGAGGCAGAAGGGCAAGAGACAGGGGTGCTGGAGAAGATCAGAGAGACCTTGGTTCTGAGGCTACTGCTTTAGTTCAAAGTACTCAGCATAGGCCAGAAGTGGTGGCTCACAGCTGTAATCCTAGCACTCTGGGAGGCCAAGATGTGTGGATCGCTTGAGCTCAGGAGTTCCAGACCAGAATGAGCAAGACCGAGACCAGCCTGAGCAAGAGCAAAACTCTGTCTCTAAAAATAGCCAGCCACTGTGGCAGATGCCTATAGTCCCAGCTTTGGGAGGGCTGAGGCAAGAAGATCGCTTGAGCCCAAGAGTTTGAGGTTGCTGTGAGCTATGATGGTACAGCATTCTACCCTCTACTGAGGGCAACAAAGTGAGACTCTATTTAAAAAACAAACAAACAAACAAACAAACATAAAACAAAGTACTCAGCATGCCAAAGCACCATAATGCTTCGGGGTGTCATTTTTCTGAAACCCCCAAAAGGAAACCCAGTATTGCACTTAGGAGCCAAGACTGAGTTCAAATCCTGATTCTTCCAAGTGCAAGTGATTTCTGCCTCAGTTTCCTCATCAATAAAGAGGATAATGGTAAGAGTACCCATTTTATAAGGCTGCTATTAAGATACAATATTTACGTCATTTGTCTGTCTCCAAATATTGAACAGTATCTATAGCCAGGCACATAAACAAGTAAGTAGGTCATTGTGATCACAGTACAACTGTGGTCACAGTGTGACCAATGCAGGACCACTTGTTTGCTGCTTGCTATGATGTTTGCTGTTTACTCAGAACATTCTGGACCTTTAGCTCTGGTGCCTCAGCTGTGGAGGAAGCCATTGTGTGCCTAACATCTATGTGTATCTGGGCCCATCACTTAATCCCTGGGACTTGCAAGCTGGGAAACTGACACAGCTAATATGATGTTCCTGCTGTTTGCTCTGCTGTGTGTAATAAACTGCCTTGCTCCAATCTGTCAAGCCTTGTTGTCCCTGTTCACTACTTACTGAGAGCTAGCAGGTTTACTCCTTGCTACTTAAAGTTGGGGCTCTTTCCTAATACTTCCTCACAAGGTCGACATTAAAGGAAAAAGATTAAATGAGATACTATATGAAAAAATTAAATGAGATGTTACATGCAAAAGATTAAATGAGATATTATGTGTAAAACATTAAATGAGATATTATATATAAAACATTAAATGAGATATTATGTGTAATATATTATGTGTAAGATATTATTGTAATATTAATGTGTAAAACATTAAATGAGATACATGCAAAACATTAAATGAGATATTATATACAAAACATTAAATGAGATATGTGCAAAATATTAAATGAGATGTGCAAAACATTAAATGAGATATTAAATGCAAAACATGTAGAACACTATGGTTGGTAATGCTCAATAAGTGGGTTTTTTTCCTCCTACATTTATAATCAATCAAAAATCTAACCATCATCCCCCAAAGCTTTGGGTTATGTGATGTAAAACCAGCATAAAAATCACAGCCTATATATTTATGGAGAGACCAGCCCCTCCATGGACCAGAAAATTATACTGCCTGGACTCCTCGGGTAACTCAAGATTTGAGAGATGAGTCTAGACCTATAGTCACATTGAGCAATCCGTCACTGCAGAGGCAGCTGGAGGGAGTAGCAGTCATGGATGTGGGAGAGAGCAGAGCCTGAGGAAATGTTGAGTTGACTCAAAATGTGTTCATATCCATGGGTTACATAAAAAGGGCAGCATATGAGGGAGCAGAAGAGGTCATGGAAAACATTGATATAGTATATGTGATAGCACATGTTTCATGATTGTTTTATATTGTTGACGGCCCAGTAGTTGGTAGCACTTGGTTCTAGGGGCAGATTTAAATTCAAGTTTGAATCTCTGCTCTCAGAGGAAGTCTGAGTAAATTACTCACCCTCATTGTTTTTCTTTTTTTTTATTTCCTTGCATATTTTTTATTTTTATTTCTTTGCTTTTTGTTGTTGTTGAAACAGAGTCCCACCCTATGCCCTGAGCAGAGTGCAATGGCATCATAGCTCACTGCAACCTCAGACTCAGGCTGTAGGCATCCCTCTGCCTCTGCCTCCTGAAGCCACTGGGATTACAGGTGCTTGCCGCAGTGGCCAGCTGGGTTTTTCCATTTTTTTAGGAATCAAGGTCTCACTTTCGTTCAGGCAAGTCTTGAACTCCTTAGCTCAAGCAATTCTCCCTCCTCAACCTCCCACAGTGTTGGGATTACAGACGCAAGCCACCACACCAGGCATCATTAAGTGTTTTTCCATGACATGAGGGTAATTGTTCCTTTTTTCCAGAGTGATGGTGAATGTTAGGAGCTGATAGAAAGCTCTTCCTCTCCCCTTCCTGAACAACAGTCTTAAAATGAAACCATTAGGGGTAGCCAAGCAAAATAGTCATCTCTGCTGGGGGGAGAGGCTGGCCGCAGTGGCCCAGGTGGGGTGAGGAGGGAACCCACATAGAGTGGCAGGCAGTTTGGCTGTCAGACTCTAAGGAGGAGGAGGAGGGTCTCCACATAGGAAGGTGGTCTAATGTGGGGAGTCAGTGCCTGAGGAGGTGAGGTTGGTGACCATACATGGAGAGGGACAGCAAGGAGAATGAAGGAAGCCCCCAGCTCTGGGTGGCCTGATGTGGACTGTTGGTGCCCGAGTGAGTTGGAGCCTAAAAGAGGGTGTCAACAATGGGATAAAGGGTAGACCCACTGTGGGGTGTTGAAGCCTTAACAAATGGGGAGGATGTCCATGCAGAAGGAGGGACTGGCACAGGATGTCGGGACCTGAATGGGGTGAAGAAAGCATGCAAAGGAGGGGACAGTGGCAAGATGGGAGGTTTGTTGCAGGGGGCACAGATAAAAGTAATCAACATGCAGCAATAAGCATACTTAATGCTGAGATTTCCGTTCCCAGAAACCATCCTCCACTAAAGAAACCAGGGCCCCTTAATGTATCGACTAATTCCAGTCTTAAGTACTGACCAGTAGACATCACCTTAATCCAACGATCAAATAATTATCATTAGCAATGGGACACATTGAAATTGTGTGCCAGCGGATGAGAGGCAACCCGAAGATGCATTTCTGTGGTATTCTTACCAAAGATGGATAGTCTGAATCTAATCATCCGGAAATATCAGACAGACCAGATCAAGCCACATCTTATGAAGTAACTGCCCTGATAACGTTTAAGAGTCATAGATGTCCAAGATAAATCGCTGAGAAAGGCATAGCACAGAATAATTTATAAAATATGCTGCCCCCGCATAAAAATGAGGAAGGTGATAACAACCTATCCATGTACGTGTATGTGCAGAAGTACACTGGGAGGTCCCTAAGATGCTAAGAACGTTGGTGTAGTGGGCACTGTGCTGAAAGCACAGATGAAGCTTTCTTTTAAACATTCAAAAATTGACATCAAATTCACATAACATTAAATTAACCATTCCCAAGCATGCAATTCAGTGGAAGTTAGTACATTCACAATGTTGGTGCAGCCACCACCTCTGTATGGTTCCAAAGCATCCTCATCACTTCAGAAGACAACCCCATAGTCATTGAGCAGCTCCTCCCCGTGTCCCCCATCTCCCAGACACTCCTGTCTTAGTATCTTGTTCATATCCATTAACCCAATGGATATGAACAAATTTTGCTTCAACTCAACATTTCCTCAGGCTGGAAACACAGATCTGCTTTCTCTAGGAATTTAGCTATTTGGGATATTTCATATAAATGGAATCATACAAACATGTGACCTTCATGTCTGGCTTCTTCCACTAAGCATAATATTTGTGAAGTTTACCCATGTCGTGCCATGTATATTATATGAGGAATATTCCATTGTTTATATATAGCACATTTTGTTTATTTATGTATTAGATAATGAACACTTGGGCTGTTTCCATCTTTTGGCTATTGTGAATATTGCCGCTATGAACATTCATAGCATCTGAGTACCTATTTTCAGCTCTACCCAAGAGTTGAACTTCTGGGTCACGTTAAAATTCTGCTCATAGGCCGAGTATGGTGGCTCACCTTGGTAGGCTGAGGTGGGAGGATCGCTTGTGCTCAGGAGTTTGAGACCAGCCTGAGCAAGAACGGGATCCCGTCTCTACTAAAAATAAAAAAACTAGCCAGGTGTTAATGCCTATAGTCCCAGCTACTTGCGAGGCTGAGGCAGGAGGATTGCTGAGCCCAAGAGTTTGAGGTTGCTGTGAGCTATGATGATGCCATGGCACTCTACCAATGTGACAAAGTAAGACTCTGTCACACACACACACACAAAATCTATGCATAACTTTTTGAACTGCCAAGCTTTTTCCACAGCAGCTGTAGTTTTACATTCCCACTAGCTTTCATGAGCCTGCACAGGGAAGGGGAACGAATCAGAGTGGAAGTGGCAGGAAGTGAGGAATACAGAACACAAGAGAAGACACAGAGAAGAAAGATGGGATCAGGAGTTCTGACAGAGCCGATGGTTACAGCCAGCACCAAAGCACAAAATCAGCTTTATTTTATAGTATCTTGACAGGGTTGTCTATGGGGAAGTACCACAGACAAAAGGCATATCTTCGGTCCTGCAGTATGACTGGAAAATGTAAATAACTTTAACAAAGACCAATCATCCTGTTAATGGTTTCTACTTAACTGCTTTAACTATAAGAAGTAAAAAGGGAAAGATCACAAGGATCTCTGCAGAGTTCCTAAAAATTAACTAGACAAAGAAAGAGCTATGTGACTTCTGGCAGAGGGAGCATGAGGAAAGGAATATGGTTGTTTCCAGGAAGGAGGAGAAGCAGCTGGGGGTTCATTCCCTGAATGTTCCCCAGGCTGTGGGGGCCCTGCTGCCTCATGGTCCATTCTCCACAACCAGCTATGTGTGAAAGTTCCAATGTCTCCATATTCTCACCGACACTTTTTCTTTTCCATTTTTGCTGTTTTAATTGTAGCCATACTAGTGGTATAATACAGTATCTCACTGTGGTTTTAATTTGCATTTCCCATTAACGATGTTGAGCATCTTTTCATTGCTTATGGCCATTTGTTTGTTTTCTTTGGAGAAATATCTGTTCAAATCCTATATATCTTTTTATGTTCTACTTTTGGAACTTTCCTTTGAATGTATTGCCTAATTTAAAAATAAATTAAAATTATAAAATAAAAGGAAAACTCATTTAACTATTCCAGATCTTATCTTCTTCCTTCATACACTATAGGTCAGGAATTGGCCTAGATTAGAGTTTTCAACCTCAATACTTGACATTTGGGGCCAAAAAGTTCTTATTGTGGGTCTTCTCCTATGCATTGTAAGATATTTATCAGCATCCCTGGCCTCTACCTGCTAAATGCCAATAGCACCCACAACCCAGGTTTGACAACCAAAAATGTCTCCTTATGTTGACAAATGTCCTCTGGGGAGCGCAGTTGCCCCCCTGTTGAGACCCACTGAAGATCAATGATCCCCTGGCCAGGTATCCTCAAACTACGGCTGGAGGGCCACTTACAGCCTGCCTAGGACATTTATCCGGCCCACTGGGTGTTTTTGTCACTGCTGCCTGTCCTGCTTAGCAGCCGACTAGTCCCGGGGCCCACAGTTCAGCCCTCCAACAGTCTGAGGGACAGTGAACTGGCCCCCTGTTTAAAAAGTTTGAGGAGCCCTGCACCTAAGCCCTGAATCAGGATCACTTTGCAGGTAGCATCTTTGCAAACTATTCTCATTATTAAAAAACAGTAACAAGAGAACTAAAACATTGAGCATTTGTTTTAGTAAAGACTGCACAGACTGAGCAAACCATTTATTTATGGGTGGCACCTATGGCTCAGTGGGTAGGGCACCAGCCCCATATACCGAGGGTAGTGGGTTCAAACCCAGCCCCTGCTAAACTGCAACAAAAAAATAGCCGGATGTTGTGGCGGGCACCTATAGTCCCAGCTACTTGGGAGGCTGAGGCAAGAGAATTGCCTAAGCCCAGGAGTTGGAGGTTGCTGTGAGCTGTGACACCACAGCACTCTACTGAGGGCAACAAAGTGAGACTCTGTCTCTACGAAAAAAAAAAAAGTTTATTTTGATCAGAATGAAATCAACTCAAAATACAAATACTTGTTGATTATCATGGATCAGAAGCTCTGATTGACATTTATTTATGTTTCTGATTTATAAAAATGGGGAAAATTATCAATAAATGACATTTTTCAGTTTTGTAAATCACAGATTCAGCTTGGGGAGAGGGGAGGGGATAGATAATAAAAAAAGACTGGGTGAAAACTGGCAAGGGCACGACCAACACTGAATATTGACTTTAAACCCTGTCGTGGGGTTTTTGCCATGTTTCCACTGGGTGGCAGTAGTGGTTTGAGTAAAATTTCTGTTTGCCACATTAGCGCTTGGAAGTTAATTCCTACAAAAGAGGCTGAATGAAACAACCTCAGGAAATGTCTCCCAGAGTCCCTGTGCCATATAATCCCCACTACCTCCTTCATCCATCAAATGTCTCCATTGAATCCAATGTTAAAAAATATTGTTATTCTATTTCCTCATCTGTTACCCCTGTTGCCAGAGGTATCCCTGACCTCCCCTCCTCCAAGACAAAATGAAGATCTGGGCATGTCGCTGGGATGCTCACCAGCTCAGTGGTTACCCACTCCTAGCAGCCCACCGCAAACTCCTTCAGCTCTTTCCTTTCCTTCCCACAATCTGCAAAGCCTGCCTTAGGACCACGGCCCACGCTTCCTTTTGCAACTCCAAGTACTTACACAGGACATGCTCTCCTTCTAGAAATCCCTCCCCTTGTGCGCTTTGCTTGAAAAAGTCCTCTTCACCTCATCTCCACGTGTCTGGCTCAAATGGACACTGTATCTGAAGCTCTCTCTGACATCCCCAGGTTATTCATGGTTCCATCACACGGACTCTCTACCACCTATCCTGTTTTAACACCAACCATACTTTCTTCTAGAGTAGCGATTCTCAACCTGTGGGTCGCGACCCCTTTGTAACAATGAAAATACATCCTGCTTATCAGATATTTACATTACGATTCATAATAGTAGCAAAATTACAGTTATGAAGTAGCAATGAAAATAATTTTATGGTTAGGCGTCACCACAACATAAGGAACTGTATTAAAGGGTCACAGCATTAGAGGGTATTAGGAAGGTTGAGAACCACCGATCTAGAGGAACATTTTGTTCAATAACTCATTTGTTGCTAATGACTAGTCATTTACTGGCATGTAATAGATTCCCCAGCACATAATGACAAATTTCTTTTTTTCTTTGAGACAAAGTCTTACTTTCTTAGCCCTGGTACAGTGCCATGTCGTCATAGCTCTCAGCAACCTCAAACTCCTAGGCTCAAGTGATTCCTCTTGCTTTAGCCTCCTAAGTAGCTGGGACTGCAGGTGCCTGCCACAATGCCTGGCTAGTTTTTAGAGACAGGGTCTCATTCTTGCTCAGGCTGGTCTCAAACTTGTGAGCTCAAGGGATTCACCTGCCTTGGCCTCCCAGAACGCTGGGGTTACAGGAATGAGCCACCATGCCTGGCCATAACAAATGTCTTGAATAAATCTTTAAGTAAGTTGCTGAATTGATAGTCTTGGACTTCAAAACTTCAAAACAAGAACCAAATCAAACATTCTAAAAAAGTGTGTATATCAATGAAGCCCAAAACATAGAAGAGCATGGTGTTTACTCCTCTTACATGGAAGAATAGAATAAACACAACAGCAGAGTATTATAAGTGGAATTATTTTGTTATGGAGACAGTGGAGTCTTTATAATTTTATCAATTACTAAATTTACTAAGTGCTTTATAGTCTGTTATTGTGTCTTATTAAGCTATTATTAGGTCTAACAATTTCTACTCATGGTAATTTTACATGTAACTGACAATTTTTTTTTCTTTTTTTCAGATGGAGTCTCACAAACTCTTGGGCTTAAGAGATTCTCTTGCCTCAGCCTCCCAAGTAGCTGAGACTATAGGTGCCCACCACAACACCCGGATATTTTTTTGTTGTAGTTGTCATGGTTGTTTAATATGCCCAGGCCAGGTTGGAACCCTCCAGCCCTGGTGCATGTGGTCGGCACCCTTGCCGCTGAGCTACAGGTGCCCCGAGTCTGACAATTTTTCTAATCTGTGGCTCCGCGCCTGTGGCTCAAGCGGCTAAGGCGCAAGCCACGTACACCTAAGGTGGCGGGTTCAAATCCCCAGCCTGGGCCCGCCAAACAACAATGATGGCTGCAACTAAAAAATGACCAGGCATTGTGGCGGGCACCTGTGGTCCCAGCTACTTGGGAGGCTGAGACAGGAGACTCGCTTGAGCCCAGGAGTTGGAGGTTGCTATGAGCTGTGATGCCATGGCACTCTACCCAGGAGGATAGCTTGAGGCTCCGTCTCAAAAAAAAAAAAGAATTTTTTTTTTTCTAATCTGTTATCTAGTTAACACTCATGTTATTGAATTGGTCCCCTTTTATGTTAGGTTTCCCCCCCATGATTAGGGGATTCTATTTGCTTAGGAAGCATTTATTGTCTGTCTGCAACATTAATCTGGCACTTACTGTCTACAGCTTTGAAAACTGTCTTAATTTGTGTATATAATAATCCTCTAACTTCACGTTAAGATGTTTGAGAGTGGTGGCTCGGCACCTATGGCTCAAGTGGCTAAGGCACCAGCCACATACACCCGATCTGGCAGGTTCGAATCCAGCCTGGGCCCGCCAAACAACAATGATGGCTGCAACCAAAAAATAGCGGGGTGTTGTGGCGGGTGCCTGTAGTCCCAGCTACTTGGGAGGCAGAGGCAGGAGAATCGCTTGAGTACAGGAGTTGGAGGTTGCTGTGAGCTGTGATATCACTGCACTCTACTCAGGGTGACAGCTTGAGCTTCTGTCGCAAAAAAAAAAAAGTTTGAGAGTGGTGAGCATATTTAGAAGCTTTTGTGTTTCTGTAGCAATCTAATTTATTGGCATTTTATTGTTTATTTTACATTCTGTTAGAGACTGTTGCTCAGTATATTAAAGTCCCTACAGCTTTATAAACAGACATTTATTTTTCACTTATGTAAAAATTTTTCACATCAGGGTGGCGCCTGTGGCTCAAAGGAGTAGGGCGCCAGCCCCATATGCCAGAGGTGGTGGGTTCAAACCCAGCCCCAGACAAAAACTGCAAAAAAAAAAAAAAAAATTCACATCATCCGAAAATTACGTCTCTGTACAGCATGTGGTTTTTCTCCAAGTGGTGACCCAGGAACCAAGTTTCCTTCTTTAACACATGGCATCTGGCCCCGCCTTGCTCATCTGCATTAAGTTAGAAGGGGGGAAAACATGGAGGATGAGCCCTAGGAGGTTTTAAGGGGCCAGGTCTAAGGCAGTATGCATCCTTCTTCACAGTCTCCTGGCCAGGACACAGTCACATGACCTCACCTAACTCCTGTGGAGGTTGGGAAATGTAGTCTGTGCAGGAGGAAAAGGCAATATGAATAGTGTTCTCTGCTACACTAGGAAAAAATCTTATGATTAGGTTTTTTTTTTTTGAGACAGCCTCAAGCTGTCCCCCTGGATAGAGTGTTGTGGCATCACAGCTCACAGCAACCTCCAACTCCTGGGCTCAAGTGAGTCTCTTGCCTCCGCCTCCCAAGTAGCTGGGACCACAGGCACCCACTACAACGCCTGGCTATTTTTTGGTTGCAGCCATCATTGTTTGGCAGGCCTGGGCTGGATTCGAACCCGCCACCTTAGGTGTACGTGGTTGGTGCCTTAGCCACTTGAGCCACAGGCACTGAGCCTAGGTTACTTTTTATAATTTTACTTGCTCTCTTACACACTGCCTAATTTTACCCATTCTGTTTTCTGCTACATAACTGATATTGTAATCAAGCTTCATTACTTGAACCTTTCTTCAGCCTCATGTATTTATCAAGTATAATTCCACTGCTAAAAGACCCATTGTTCACATTTTGCTATCTCTTCTTTCCTCAGCACATAAGTTTGTATGTATTTTAATATAGTTGGAATCATATATACAATTTGTATCCTCTTTTTTACTTGACATTACAGCATTAACATTTTCTCAGTCTTAGGAATGTTTCAATACCAGTATTTGTAATGGCTACATAATATCTATCATATATTTAGATAATTTACCCTAATCAATTGTTGGACATTTGAGTTGTTTCTTGATTTGCTACTATTTAAATATCTATCTAGGAATATCTTTTATAGGTATATTTCTTCCCTACATGTATATACTTCTCATCTTCCTGTAACATGCACTCCCTGTTCTTCTAAAGGCAGTTTAGTGGTTAAGTATATGGACTTTGAAGTAGGCAGCGCCTGAATTCAAATTCTGGCTCTTTCATTTCCTAGCTAAGTAATTATGGGGCTTTCTGACTTTGAGTTCTTTATTTGTAAAGTGGGGCTGACCACATACTATACCTCCCAGAATTTGGGAGGCATAAATAAGCTAACATATTTAAAACACTAAAAGATCCTTTCTTTCTCGAAACTTTCATTCATTTATCCAACAAATATCTGTCCTGTGTTGCCATATGCCAGTCACTGTTCTAGGGGCTATGAATACAAAAGTTCTAAAAGGAAGGAACTATTTAGTGGAGACTGAAGAGATCTAGAAATCTTCCATGAAGTAGATGGGGACTTCAGGTGTGTGTGTTGATACCAGGTTCAACAAAGCTGTCTGTGCTAAAGGAAGAAGATATGTCCAATGCCATGTCCATGTGCAATGGTCCAGAAAAGTAAATGAGGAGGAAGATTCACCAGCTTTGATTACCCATGTACCTGTTACCACTTTCAAAATTAACTGCTGATTGTCAAATAGAGTTATAAAACTACCAAAAAGGAGAACTATTTTAATTGCCATTGACTAAACTGGGGGAGAGAGGCTACTAATAAAAAATGCTTTAAAAGGTGAATTGTCCATAAGAGTGACTCATTATCACTGGCTCCGACTCTAAACACAGGTGTGGTTATAAAGTAGTGCACTGGTGAATCTGAAGGTGCCTGGTTTGAGGCAGCACTTGATAAACATGCTCAGCGGAGCGCTGCTGAGCGGGCACCTGCATTTATCTCTTTGTGACTAATGCCAGAAAAAATTAATAAAATCTTTCCTGCTGTCTTTGGAGCTGTTAGAAGCATGTTGCTTCTTACTGTTTGGTTCTTCTTTTCCTTCCAGGTGACCTATGTGAGTTTAAGCTTTCTTCTGTGAAACAAAATCTGTTGATTTCTTTGCTGTCTCTTCTATTGGTCAAGATTTTTGCTTGCATGTGATTGAAACTTAAGTTGAACTAACTTAAGCCAAAAACCCCACACACGCTAATTATAGCTTTTGTTTTCATTTTTATGGGAGCAGGTGGCATACAGGTGTGGAAACTATTTTTTGGGATCATTTACTAGTGGTTGAAAGAAATTTGGAAGGCAGTCAAGAAAAAATAAAATATGAGGCCGGGAGCAGTGGCTCACACCTGTAATCCTAACACTGGGAGGCCGAGACAGGTGGATTGCTTGAGCTCAGAAGTTCAAGACCAGCCCAAGCAACAGTGAGACCTCGTTGCTACAAATTAGCCAGGCATTGAGGCAGGCGCCTGTAATCCCAGCTCCTCAGGAGGCTGAGGCAAGAGGATCGCTTGTGCCCAAGACTTTGAGGTTGCTGTGAGCTATGACACCATGGCACTCTACCAAGGATGACAAAGCAAGATTCTGTCTCAAAAAATAACAAGAATAGGGCTGCGCCTGTGGCTCAAAGGAGTAGGACGCTGGCCCCATATGACAGAGGTAGCGGGTTCAAACCCAGCCCCGTCCAAAACTGCAAAAAAAAAAAAAAAGATTAAAAAAAACAATAATAATAATGATGATGATAATAAAAAGAAAAAACAAAATATGCTATACAAGAGAAAAGTAAAGTTGTTGGCTTTCTTAAAGACATCTTACCACATGGAGAGCACCCTTTGGTCTTCCGAGCAGAACTGAGATACTTTCCTTGCAGAAGGACTCTTAATGATTTAAAGTTCTCAATGGGCCCAGCTCAGTGGCTCATGCTTGTGATCCTAGCATGCTGGGAAGCTGAGACAGGAGAAACCACTTAAGCCCGTAAGTTTGAGATCAACTCGGGCAATATAGCAAGAACCCCATCTCTACAAAAAATTAGCCCGGTGTGGTGACACACACCTGCAGTCCCAACCTACTCAGGAAGTTGAGGGAGAAGAATCACTCAAGCCCAGGAGTTTGAAGTTGTAATGATGCCACTGCATTCTAGCCCAGACAACAAACTGAGACTTTGTCACTAAATAAGTAAATAAAGCTCTCAAGGGCGGCACCTGTGGCTCAAAGGAGTCGGGCGCCGGCCCCATATGCCAGAGTGGCGGGTTCAAACCCAGCCCCGGCCAAAAACTGCAAAAGAAAATAAAGCTCTCAATATCAACACTATCAATTTTTTTATTATGACAAAATATACATAACATAACATTTACTCATTTTACCCATTTTTAAGTGTATGGTTCAGTGGCATTAAGTAAGTTCTCATTGTTGTGCAGCCACCACCAGCATCCATCTCCAGAACTTGTTAACTACTGACGCTTTGGGCTAGATAATTCTATGTGAGGGTGGTGGGGGTCTCTTCTGTACCTTGTAGGGCAGTTTGTTAGATGCCAACAGTATCTCCATGCCCCCAGGCCTATCCTGAGAATCAGAAATGTCTGGCTAGGCATTGCCAAATGTCCTCGGGGAGCCAAAGTCACCCCTAGTTGAGAATGACCAATTTAAAGGGGAGGAATTTTCATTGTAAGTTGTGTTATTTTAACTTTGAAGATATAACTTTGGAAAAATGCATTATGGGCATTCATTAATATCAGACACAGAACTATTTGTAACTTGACTAAGTACCAGATCAATTGTGCTTTCAGAAGTAAACAAATAGAGCATTTAACTGGCTAAACAATACCAACATAATTACTCTGATTGGCATTGCTTCAGAATAGCTAAGACTACTCAGGAGTAGTCTAGATTGGAAATGACAGCTTCATATGCATGACTGAATGTGTATGGCTAAAAAACTGTTGAAGTATAAGGTTAAGAAGTTTATTTTAGTGTTTAACATAATTACTGCATGTTTTATAGAGTGGCATCAACTGACTTGCAGGAAAACAGCATGCAGAAAGAGTATCTTTTATTAAGGATTATTATTTTGTTTTATTGTGTGATACCAATATATATATATATATATACTGTAGTTACAATGAGCGAGACAGGATAGACTGAAATTTGAGGGATATATTAATTGCGTGCTAGAAAATGTGACATTTCCCAAAGCCAGATATGATTCTGTGTGTAATTCTATCCAACACCTAAAATGAGGGACCTTGTTTAGTACTTTATTTATTGTTTTCACATTCAAATTATTGTCTATTCTTTGAGCTCCACAACACACCAAGTTGATCTTACAGAAAATAAAAACAAATACACTTTCAAACTGTGTAAAAGCTCAAAGTACCTACTGGAACAGAAATATAAACAAGAGTCTCTCCTCAAACAACAGGACAATATTATTTTACGTCTGAAATGTAAATATTTCCTAATTTATAAAGTGAAATTGTATTCATGAGTCATAACATGACCCACCACGTTTTCTTGCTACGTTGTTATACTAAACAGAAACATTTCTAGCTCTGATCCTGAACACTCAGTAATTTCTACAGACATTTTGTGTTCATTTGCTCTGGTCGGAATGAGGGCTGGTTCAATGCCTGAGATCACTGAAGGACAGACTCCCAGGGAACTTTGATCATTGTCAGCTGCTTTTGAAGAAGCAAAAAATGGTCACAGTGGTTCCATTGCAGGAATGTTAGTGAATGTGAAAATATGAGACCCATCACCGACTTGGTAGGAGGAGATGGTACCCAAGTCTATGTCCAGGAAAATCCCCACCTGGTGGAGCCAGGGATTCGCCTACATGGTGGTCAAGACAGAGGCGCAGGCAGTGAAAATCAGCGATCTTCTCACACCCATAGTCCAGAAGCCACGTTCTGTACACAGTGTGAGCTCCCCTTGCCTGATAACTGATTCCTTGCAGATGTCCACATTCCATTCTTTGCTCTTGCCCACGTCCACTTCCCAGTAGTGACGGTCAGAAGTGAAACGAGGGGACCCCAGGACACACAAGGCACTGAATCTCTCTTCTCCCCAGCTCCTATTCTGGGTGAAACACCCACAGTGAACCTTCCTCAGGTCATCAGAAATGATGAGAAAGTGGTTGGCTGTGTCCACATCAAAGGTCATATCCACTTGGAACTTTCTTATCCTGGGGTTCATCTGTAGACAGCTCTCAGCTGGGGCTCCAGTTCCTTGACCTTGGACACCAACTCCCTCAGCTGCAGACTGGGCCTGATGTCACCCTTCTGAGAAACCACAGGGCAGACAGGGCACAGCAACCCCTCCCTGTGGGGCTCCTTCTCCAGCCAGTCAATGCATTGCAGGTGGCAGAGGAATCCACATTTCAAGTACATGGGTTTTTTGAGATAAGTTACCCAGATGGAGCATTGAGTTATGTCTTTAAAAATCCAGCCATGGCTACTGTCTCTCCTGGCTTCTAGCTGCTCCTAGGGATAGCGGAGATCTGGAGTGAGACCTGCCGCCAGGGGCTGTATAGCAGAGGGGCTCTCCACCCACCTTGTCCACACTCTGCCACCCTCTGTAACCCAATCAAATTTTTTTTTTGTTTGTTTAGTACTTTAACTTTCAAGGCACTTAAGAACATTTTTCCATGTGTTATAGAAAGGATATAGGCTATTATATAAGAATCTGGAGGAAGGAGGCATTTTATTCATAATGTTCCAAGTAGGTGATGATTGTCCTTAGGTATAATAACTAGTTAAGAAAAACTCAGGTTTATTTCATACCAAATTAATTCTATTATTTACTTCTAGCAATTATTAAGTTATAGTATTTATAGCTGCTACAGTACTTTGCTTAACTTCCTTGACCTATCCAGGCCTTAGTTTTGCATTAATCAAATTAAGGGATTAAAGACAGATAATCTTAGCAATCTCTCCAGCTGTAAGATAATATTCTTTACTTAGTTTAAATTAATAACTGCAAAAATAAAAATTAAAATAAAGAGTATTACTTGATTTGTAACCATGGTTTCAATTATATAGTTTATACAAATAGTCCTAAAATAAAGGACATGCTAGCTCTTTAGTTTAAATAACCTAGTGTTTTGTTTTGTTTTATTTTGTTTTGTTAGAAACAGAGTCTCACTTTGTCACCCTCAGTAAAGTGCTATGATGTCACAGCTCACAGCAACCTCCAGCTCTTGGGCTTAGGCGATTCTCTTGCCTCAGCCTCCCAAGTGGCTGGGACTACAGGCACCCACCACAACGCCCAGCTATTTTTTTGTTGCAGTTTGGCCGGGGCTGAGTTTGAACCTGCCACCCTTGGTATATGGGGCCGGAGCCCTACTCACTGAGCCACAGGAGCTGCCCAACAAGTGCTTTTTTAATAGATAAACCTTTCAGTTTTCCTTGTGTTTGGGGGAGGCTAGATAGAAATATAACTATTTTTTAAACCACACACTGTAAAATGAGATTTCAGAATCATACTAAAACTTAAATCTCTATCTCCCTTTGTTGTCTTGGGTAGAGTGCATGGTGTCACAGCTCACAGCAAGCTCAACCTCTTGGGCTCAAGCGATTCTCTTACCTCAGCCTTCCAAGTAGCTGGGACTACAGGCACCCACCACAAAACCTGGCTGCTTTTAGAGACAGGGTCTCACTCTTGCTCAGGCTTGTCTTGAACTGCTGAGCTCAAGCAGTCCACCTGCCTCAGCTCCCAGAGTGCAAGGATTACAGGTGTGAGCCACCGCTCTCGTCCTTAAAACTCAAATCTTGATTTCAAAGTATAATAGAGCAACTAGAAATGTAATAAATTAAGAAAGAGATAAAAGGCTCAGCACCCGTAGCACAGTGGTTATAGTGCCTGCCACATACACCTAGGTTGGCGGGTTCGAACCCAGCCCAGGCCAGCTAAACAACAATGACAACTGTAACAACAACAACAAAAAAAAATAGCCAGGTATTGTGGTGGGTGCCTGTAGTCCCAGTTCCTTGGGAGGCTGAGGCAAGAGAATCACTTGAGCCCAAGAGTTTGAGGCTGCTGTGAGCTTTAATGCCACAGCACTCTACTGAGGGAAACATAGTAAGACTCTGTCTAAAAAAAAAAAAAAAAAAAAAGGATAAGAAACTGGTTCTGCTTTCTGCCCAATTATAGGTTAGATTATTATTGACAGTATAGAAAATAAAAGATATTGGTGTAAAATGTTTTATTTATAATTTGTTGATCCATAGGTATGTAGATTTAATAAAAGTTCTCATCTCACTATAGGCATGTATTCTGTTTTGGGAAAAGCCTAGACTGTAGACTGTACTCGGTCCTACATAATAGTATTATGATGATTGCCATTTACTGAACACTCCGTACCAATGCTTTCCTTTCATGATCTCATTTAGTCCTTGCTTAAAATAGGCACAGCGAGAACTGCTACATAACTTGCTCAAGGTCTCACAAAGAGTAAGTCACAGAGCCAGCATAAGCCTGCCTCTTAACTTTCTTCCTTGGCTCTCCTAACTCAAACCATAAGCACTCAGGAAAAAGCAACAGCAAGAAAACAACAAAGACCTTAATTCTTAATTCTACACCTCGTTAATGGCCTCAGTAAGACAGTGACATTGTTATGTCGCAAACGGAGTGGGAATTATTTTAAGATCTGCGACTATCAACTTAATTACCCAGACACATGACCTTCTTTATAGTATCAGATTCGTCTGTTGATCTCTGAATTAAGGTTTGGTGAGTGGTCAGAATTAAGATCACTTTTATATTAGAATGTCTGCTAGGCTCTATTTCACTCCTGGTACTTTAAATTAGAGGAAGACTTTTTCTAGCTTCTTACAAACCTTACACCCTCTTTTGAATGGTAGTCCTTCATAGGCATGCTTAAAGAATAGACATTTTCCCACGGTCCCCTGCTGATCCTGAATGAACAGATTCTCAGCCCCCTGCTGACTGGTGAATATATTGGTATCCCCATCTTTACCCTTTACTGACAGCCTTCATAAAAACTCGCTTAGAAGACAAATGGCAGGGCAGAACCTCGGACAGATCATTAAGGAAGGCTACAGTCGGTTTCCACCAAATATCAACACCATTTTAATGTGGCTTAACAGTTTTTATCATGATGGAAGAAGCAAAGGATGCTGCTGAGAACGATTGCCTGCTGTCAAGAGAAGCATAATGTTTCCTTGAGTGATTTTTTAAGAGAGATGTAAGATGTATGTTGTAAACAAGTCAACATACCGACTACTCATGGCATATTGCTTCTCCTCTGCCCGGAATGCCTTTCCATCCCTTCCCTTCGAGAGCCAGCCCTGACAGTGCCTTCAATATGGCCCCCATGGCATCACTCCTTCCTCTAGGCTCTGACAACACTTTTTTCTACCTCTGCCATAACCTAAAGTGACCAGATTTTAACAATGGTAAAGCAGGACACCATTGACGGTGGGGGGGGGGAGGGCTGACAACAATGCAAACTTTGATAAGCAGTTCTTGATAATCACTTCTCAACAATTATTTGTTATTATTACAGTTTAACATT
Source organism: Galago senegalensis (assembly GCA_963575145.1). NCBI lineage: Eukaryota > Metazoa > Chordata > Mammalia > Primates > Galagidae > Galago > Galago senegalensis. The sequence continues at coordinate 1,967 of CAUYTI010126708.1, read as the reverse complement.
ATAAAATTAACAAAAATAACATAAAACTCATATTCTGGTGAAATAGCCACATGGCAGCCGAAAACCGTATGTTCTCTTCCTGTTCTCCCTCCCGTTCCTGCATTCTTTCCAAAAATCGGGACTTTTTTAAATTGCCCGGGGACACAGGACAAATTGTTCAAAAGTGGGACTGTCCTGCCAAAAGCAGGACTTCTGGTCACCCTACGCTAATGGTTATAAAGAAAATACTATGACAAGAGTGCCATCTTGTCAAGGGGCCAAGAAACTCTCAGTGAAAATGAAAGGGGTAGCAGTTACCCAGGGCTCCAGGTGGTCTGTAGTCAACCCAGCCTCATCCCTGCTTACTGCAGTCTCTTCAGTCCATGGGAAGAACTACATTTCCCAGAATCCTCTTCCCCTGTTCCAAATCTGGCAATAAGAATAAGACAAAGACGAAGAGACGGTGTTACTGTCCAATGGCAGTTGCAAATGTTAGCGGGTCCAATGTGCAGAGAGGAGGTCTGCCGCGGACTTGCTGTGAGGGCGTGCAAGCCATTTGTGGAATGTGCAATACACAGTTTGAGACTCATGCTAAAGGCTGAGCTCAGTGAGGCTGACTCCCTATTCCTCTTGGCAGTTGTGTAAACCTCTAGTATAACTGTAGGGGGAAAAATGTTTTCGGAAGAAAACATAAACTGTTAGAAGGCCCTGAAGTGGGAAGACACATGGCCATGTTTGGAAGAGGCACTGTGGCTGGAGCTCAGCGAGTAAGGGAAGGGGAGGAGGCTCAGGAAAGAGTCTATCGGATTTGGGGGAAACAATGCAAAGTGCCCTTCCAAAAAGCAATGGCAATCATTTGTATAAATAATTCGAATCAATAACAACTTGAAAAGATGTGTGACAGGAGTTTAGGATAGTTTGTCTTTAACCAGAAAATTGTATCATCCAGAAAATCCCATTATCCAAACGTTGGGTTTGTAATGCAAGCTTGACTGCCTAATTCATAGTTTTTAAAAATTTTTTCATTTAATAATTTTAAGATTTTGCAGATCACATTCAGAGGCGCTAAAGGCAGTTAATAACTCCTTAAAGACATTTTCCTACTTCCTTCGGTTCCTGCTCAGCCTCCCCCTTGCTAACCAATCCATTAACAAATATTTATTGAGCAGTTTCTTTTCGCAAAGCACAAGTAAGACACTGTGGAATTATATTGATACAGGAGGAGGCAAAAAAATCATTAAATAGTTGAAAACCAACATAGCAGGGCGTTCGGCTCATATTTCTAGTTTAAAGAATGCCTTCCTCACTAATTTATATGCCTGTTATGTTTGTATTAGTAAGAGTGGGCACGTTGGGTGTTTGCCAAATGCTAGGTCCTCAGCCCGGAGGGTACCCAAGCCCCTTTGTTTGTGGAACTCAAAAGCATTCTTCAAGATGCTGCTCAACTGTCACCTCTAAAATCTTCCCTGACCTGCCTCAGCCCCACGGTTGAAGCCCCTCTGTACTCACCATGCCATTCGTACTTATCTATATTGCAGAGCTGAGCACATTTGCTTATTATGACGTGTGTTTACACTATACATTTCTGTCCAACTACATTCTTCACCATGTCATCACTGTCTATAATGCTGCCTAGCAGACAATAGATATTTTCATCAATTAATTAATTTGATGAACAAATTTCTGACTTACTTGGCAGGAAGACATAAACACTCGGCTCGGCGCCTGTGGCTCAACTGGCTAGGGCGCCAGCCACGTACACCTAAGGTGGCGGGTTCGAATCCCCAGCCCGGACCCACCAAACAACAATGACGGCTGCAACCAAAAAAATAGCCGGGCGTTGTGGCGGGAGCCTGTGGTCCCAGCTACTTGGGAGGCAGAGGCAGGAGACTCGCTTGAGCCCAGGAGTTGGAGGTTGCTGTGAGCTGTAATGCCATGGCACTCTACCCAGGGGGACAGCTTGAGGCTCTGTCTCAAAAAAAAAAAAA
>CAUYTI010126707.1:0-12991 GCA_963575145.1 Galago senegalensis | reverse complement strand
ACTTGAACATCATCTTCAAGCTGAGACCCCAGCGCTGGGCAAACATCTGGTGGGTGAACCTGGTCCTTCTGGCCTGGATGGGGGCCTCTCAGGAACTACTCCTTGTTCTCATACTTGTGCTTGATGTGTTTCCACAGCTTCCCCTCATTGATTCTTAACCACTTGATGGCCTGAATTTCTTTCCCTTAGGAATTTACCTCTGAATGATTCTCTCCCTGACTTTCATCAAACAAGGAGAACCTCTGCTACCTGCCCTGTGTTTCCTGCAGTGATGTGTTGAGAAGGGAGTGTTGGACTTAACGTCTGTGGGTAAGTGGGTTATGGCACTGTTGTAGTTATGTGACTTATAGTTCTGTCTTATCCAGGCTGAGCAATCAACAGGAAGAAGGTGAGGAGCAGAAGATGGTCAGACTGGTGAGGATGCTTATGTGCACGGAGACGGAAGATGCACTGCCACTCAGGGACAGTGGCAAAGAATGACACCACTCATTCTTTTGCTTCTAGAGCCCTAAGTGGGGACTCAAAGGTCACTGGGAGGCACTGGAAGGCAAGACCTTCTTTTCCTGCCCTCTCCTCAACCCCACCTAATCCCATTCCCATTTCTCTTCCAGCTATTCCAAATAAGGGCAGTCTGCAATTCTGTTCTGGGCTCTATGCCAAAGTGACCCTCATGCAGCAGCCATTTAGTACTAGGAAGGAGTGGAGCTTTGAGGGAATGGAGCCTTGAGGGGCTCTCCTGCCAACCCATTCTGGAGTACCTTTGTTTAAACTCATACAGGGAGCTAGAGGTTGCAGCTGGAAGGTCAGTCATCTGGTCCTCACGGGGTAGGGTCTGAAGATGCCCTCAGGAGCAGAGTAGAAGGAGGTGATTACTCTAGCCCTACAGGGGGCTGCCATGCACCCCTCAGGAAGGAGTAGGTCTAGGAGTAGAGCTAAGTACTCCACACAAGGCAATCAGAAAAACACACACCCCGGCTATCTCCCCCTCTCCTCTCTCCTTTTATCTATATGGTCTAAGTAATTGTCCATCTTAGACACACACAACACATAAAGCTAGACATTTCTACAAATACACAAGCGGACATAGGCAGGATTCACAAGGAACTACACGTGTAGTCATTTGTATTTGTTGTCACAATGTGTCTGTATGAATCATTGTGTTTTAATTATCACATTGTGTGACTGTATATCACAGTTTCACAAATACACACATGAACATGAATATAGGGGTGATTTACATATGCACGAACACATACATCATGCCCTGTTCCTGGACCCTAGGAGTTCATTTCAAAAAGGGGGAAGAACCTGATGGGGCAAGTGGGTGTGGGGAATGAGGAGGGGAGAGCACTTGAAATTGCCAGAACTACAGGGAAGCAATGAGCTGAAAAACCCAGGCCAGGCTCCTGCCTGCCCCCCCGCCCCTCCACAGGCCCTCCCAGAAGGGCCCAGTGCTGAGTCCCTCACCTCCCTCAGAGCCTGAGTTTTAATTTGGGCGGTGTAATTTTGGTGCGAACGGTTGGGCGCCTTTCGTTGGGAAATTGGGAGGAATGCAAACAAGATTTCACTTCATTAAACAGGGGCAAACAGTAGAGAAATTGCACTTACTTATGGAAATGACTTTTAAACATGCACAGCATTTACTGGCACTGCCCGCGCTGAAATTCTGTGAGGATTATACATGTGAATAATTCACTGCGGGCCAATTAGAACTTACTCTGTTCCTAACCCCCAGCATCCCCCTTCCCACCCCATCTTGATTATGGCCCAGACTCCTGCCTCCTCTAGCTCTCCCTCCTCATTTCCAGTCTCTCAGTTTGTAACTGGATGTGCAAACTGAGAAGTGCCACTTTACACACTTTAAGAAACACCTCAAACATGGCGGCACACAGGTACTGCTAACACCTCCAACATGAACACAGAGACCCAGTATGCAACTCATGGGGCACAACACTGTGACACCTCAACATGGTAACACACAGATACATTTTAACAGCCCGATCATGGCAATACTCATTAGGATGATGCAACAATTGTGACAAACATGGCAATACACATTATGACAACTTAAATGTGATATTCACAGACGCGCTTTGTAACACTATAATGTAAAAACAGATGTATAACTCATACATGGTGATGGACAGTACACTGCAATGACTGAAACGCAATGATTCACACAGACATATTGTAATGGCAGAAATGGTGAATTATTTAAACGTGATGCGGGATATACTGTGCTAACTTAAACAGAGACACATCATGTTGTTGAAATGCAAGTATGTTGTTACACAATGATAACCGTGGCAGCTCAAACTTGGAGTCATATACAGAGACACATTGTGATCACTCAAACCTGGTGATACCCTCATAATCTGGGGACAATTCATAAGGTGACATAATTACATACGTTATATCAACTCAAAAACCGAGTGTGTACCACAATATCCCTGAGAACCCAAACCTGGCAACATGTACAACCTTATTTACATCATGATAATACAAATACAATGATTTACTCATGGTGACAATGTAAACATAACAACCAACTCGGTTCTGCCTGCTGAAACATGCTGGCTCACAAGAATATATGATGACAACCCATGGCAAACTCATGGGGATCACACAAACACAGTGAGATAGATTTAGGCATATGTTTATCAACTCAGACATCATGCTAATTTCAGTGTGATGACACGTTTTGACTATTCAAATATAGTAACACATAGAACGAGATTCATATTGTGACATATTGAGTATTTGCTTATTTGCATATTATAGTCAAACATAGGAATGCATGTTCTAGGACAACCCAAACTTGTTGACACATAAGAGAGAGTGAGAAACATTCACAGAACGTAACATAAATGAAGACAACTTTGAAACAAAATACTCTGCATTGATACAGAAATATCGTAAACTGAAATAGGGAACATAACATATTCTAACCCATGGACATGCAAATGACTCAATGATACACAAATGACAAGGAGAAACTCTGAGACATACTGACACTCATAACAGACACATAGTAGCACAACTGCACTACCACTGCCATATCCTCACTGACAGGTATACCTTGACCTCTGACCCCCTTCACACCTATTATCCCCCAGCCACTCCATCTAATTAACAGTTCAGAACCATGGCTCAGAACCTGTAGCAGAGTGGTTATGGAGCCAGCCACATACACTGAGGCTGGTGGGTTTGAATCCAGCTCGGACCAGCTAAACAACAATGACAACTGCAACCAAAAAATAGCCGGGCGTTGTGGAGGGTGTCTGTAGTCCCAGCTACTTGGGAAGCTGAGGCAAGAGTATCACTTAAGCCCAAGAGTTTGAGGTTGCTGTGAACTGTGATACCATGGCACTCTACTGAGGGCAACATAGTGAGACTCTGTCTCAAAAACAAACAAAGAAACAGTACAGAACCTGTCTCAGTGGGAACAGGCCTCTAGATGCCAAGCATAAGGGTAGGGCTAAAAAAGGAGTAGAGGGAATGAAGCCATCATCTGTAAATCCAAGACAGAACTTACATGGAGAGGGAAAATAACAAGAATTATTGTTATTCTTACAATATTATTCTTATAATGACAGCCATCATTGAGTCATTGATGGCTGCTACTTAGTACTTGCCCAATGCTGTTACCCTCCTTAAGGATTCATGTCAATGTTTAAGGGAGGGGACAGACCTCTTCTCTACACCCACAGCACAGGGAAGAGAAACCCACCAGTGTTCTGCCCCACCCACACAGACAGGGACCTGGGCCAGTCTGTGACAGTCCTCGTGGTGGGTGGGCAGTGTGAAGGAGGTGAAGGTTTGGGGACAGCTGATCCACACTTAGAAACTTGATGTAACTTCCTGAGATTCCCTTTAGTGATGCTAGCCAGCATCCAGAGATCAGGGAACAGTTTCATGGCCTGGATGGTCTTTCCTCATCAATTGGCCCCAACAGTTTCATGACCTGGCTGATCTTTATACTACAGAAGTCCCTTCTGTTCACAATGTCCCGAGCTTTCCCCGCCTCCAGACTAGATTGAGGCAGGCACCAATCCATATCAGACAGAGCCTGACCAGGAAAGAAGGGCATCTGTTGGAGCTAGGAGCCTCCCAGACCCCTGTGTTTGCTTCATGAGTTGGTGAGAGTATGTCAGCATAGGAATGTACCTGTATTTACACATGCAGTATTAGTGTATATTTGGCCATGAACATCAGCATGCTTTGGGACAGGCATACCATTGGGAATTGACATCCCCTTGGGGCAAGGGATATCTAGGTGACATTTTGAATATTCATATATTAGAATGGGCACCTCAGTGTTTGTATCTATGTAACCTTTATGTTGGTTCCTGGGAGTAACTGGGTCCAAGTGCATGGACCTCACTGTGCATGCTTGTACATTTTTAACAGTATGTATGTGTCATCTCAGATCCAAACGCATAGTACAACATATGTGTATTAGTGTATTACCACCATGTTCTGATTGTCATACTACGGACTTGGGAGTTAGTCAGCAGATTTTTATTGCCACATGGTGGATGGTGTAATTTCTTCTGCCAAGATCTTAAGACCATTAAGAACAATCAATCACATTACTCAGGGTCTCAACAGGTCACCCTGCCATTGGGGCTGGGGACTGAGAAGCTGAGCTCTCAGAGGACCAAGCTCTATCAGCAATAGCGCCTATTGGCCACTCCCATTTCTCAGAAGGAGACATTGAGGACAAGTGGCCACCAAGGTCATGCTGAGTCTGGGGAGAGGAAAGTGAGTAAGTAAAAGCCTGGAGGCAGAGAGGGGAACAGAGGGAAGGTGGAGGTACCAGACCTCATCCACCCCTTCCCACCCTTGATGGAGAGCACCTGGGACCACAGCTGCTCTGCTGCCTCCCCCACCCTCGACCCTGGTCCCAGTTCACTCCCCCCACCTCCCTCCCTCAGTCCCAGTCCTAGCCTCCCTCCTTCACCCCTCCTCACTTTCTCCCTGGCTCTCACTCTCTCTCCAACGGGCACATGTCAGAGAACATTATGTGCACCGCAGATTTGCATAATTCAAGAAGCATCAAATTAAATTTGCATAATTCCTTTGATTACACTTGTTATTAAATGTAAGTGACATTGATTTACAAAATGGCCCAATATAAGGTTAATAGCAAATGTCACCTTCCAACAGGGTGAGTGTGTGTAAGTGAGTGTGTGAGTGTGTGCGGCAGGGGCGCAGGAGGATGGACCTGAGTCCTCGCATTTCTTTTTCACCAGGTTCAGCTGCTCCCTGTGACTCCTTGTCCTTTCCCTTGGGTGCCCCAGGCCCTCAGGCCCCTCCCCAGGTTCTGAGTCCTGACATAAGGGGAACAATTTGCTGTTCAATCCCACCTTTTCTCCACTTTCTTCCAGGGTTGGAGCCACTGAGGATGTGATATGGAGTCAAAGGGAGAGGTTCAGAGTTGTGGTTAGTGGTTAGGGCAGCTAGGGAACAGAATTTGCCCAAAAGACATTTATGACATAGGGCAAGTCAATAAAAGGATGAGGGGTGACTTCTGATCTGAGTAAGAACAGGAGACAGCAGAGGCTGGGTGGCAGAATGTGAGAGGACTAAGTTCCCAAGGTACTGGGAGGTGGTGAGAATCCGCTGAGGGTAATGTGAACACACCCACTGGGCAACAAGGAGACCCAGGTTCAAGACCATGAGGACTCAAAAGCCCAACAGGGAGGGTTCCAATGAGCAAAGACGGGGGTGGGGGGTGGGGGGGATCTGCAACTTGGTGTCTGAGTCATTGTGACCTGCCTTTGAAGCTCAGAGAGAAGAGGAGGGGTGGAAGCCTCATTCAACTACTCCTAAGCAAGGGACAACAGGCTACTCAGGACATCAGGACACGGTTGGAAATTAAAGGAGCAGGGAACAGGGCCACCCTTTAAAACTGTGAAGGGCAAGGACACAGAAGTACATATAGCAGAACACAGACACCCCTCCCACATCCACATCTGCATATGCACCCCCATATATACATACACACATCTGCATATGCACCCCGATACATACATCTGCATATGCACCCCCACACACATACACACATCTGCACATGCACCCCCACATATATATACACATGTCTGCATATGTACCTCACACATGTACATACACATATCTGCATATGTATCCCCCACATATATGCACACATCTGTGTATGCACCCCCACACATACATACACACACCTGTGTATGCACCCCCACACATACTTGCATACATCTGCATATGCACCCCCACATATAAATACACATGTTTGCATATGTACCCCATACATACATATACACATCTGCATATGCACCCCCACATGTACATATACACACTTGCATATGCCCCACACACATACTTGCACACATCTGCATATGTACTCCCACACATACATAGACACCAGCACCGATAACACGTGTGGATACATGTATGGGTGTGGGCGTACATAGCCACAAATGAACATGGAGGGACATAAGGACCCGGATGTACTTGCGAACTATGTTACACAGACAGATACGTGGATGGTTGGTCACCAAAGCACATGAAAATGAAAGCTCCCAGATACAGAAACATACTGACATACACTTTCAAGTAAGTGACAGTGAAAACTTAGACAAACATGCCCTCCCACCTCAGGAATGTACTTCCCTCCCCAGAGGATCTTCCCCTTGCCTCCCAGAACCTGCAGGAGTTGGAGACGAGGGTTGGGGGGACAGGTGGTAGCTGTGCTTGCCGGCTGCCACCTTTATGGGAGCAAGTGGAGAATCTCAAGGAAAGGCCCTTCCAGCGTCCCTGAGAGCCTCCTCTAGAGCTGCCTTCCCCACGCCCCTTGTGCAGGGTCCCTTCCCTCTTCCTTAGTCTGCCACTCTGTGTGTGTGGGGGGGCATGTGTGCATGTAAGTGTGTGTTGGGTAGGGACAGGGCCTTGCTATCCATTCTCTCCCTGGGGGAGAATATTGACAAGCTGCTAACTAATCATTAAACCCACTGGCCCTTTTAAATAAGAAAGGAGAATTACAGGCAGGACTGTGTGGGACAGGCCCCTTCATGGGCCTCTAATGGGGAAGGTAGAATCAGGACTGAATTCCAGACACACCTGGGAGCCAAACTCAACCATCACTGCCTTGAGAAGAGACAAACTAGGGAGCTCAAACCTGAAAGTATGTTGTGGAATAAAATCTGCACTAAACCCACAAGGACACACACTCGAATAAGACACAGGGTTCACACGAGGACACACACACCACACAAAGACGTACAAATGCACCCACAAATAACTGCAGGACAGACATAGGTTATACCCCCAAACCTTTCCTCTACACAGATTCACACATTCTTACAGTATAATAATCACAATGGTTGGGAATGAGGGTCTTAGGATCACGTGGAACTGGATTCAAATCTCAACTCTACCATCTGCTAATTGAGTAGCCTTTGGAAACTTACTAAATCATTCAGAACTTCTATTTCCTTATCTGTTAAATGGGGACAACAATATTACCTTCCCTGTGAAGCTGCTGTGAGTATGAATGAGAAGATAAAATGGCTGGCACATAGTAGAGGAGAGGCTTTGCATTTAGCTGCTCGTGGTGCATTTGTTGTTATTTGCAATTGTAAGTATTTACTGAGAACCTTCTATGTGCCCAACAGACCTTGGGGATAGAGTGATAAACCAACTGACAGTAGTGGGGACCCCCTCCTTCATCCCCACTGAGAGGCAAGTAGCAGAATCCTGAACAGGTAGTCTCTGGAATCTGAGGGCTGGGCAGGGCATTGTTTTGTCACTGGTGGGGGGCACCAGCCTCCATCCTTCACCCACAAAGGTTTTTGAGGTACTAAAAATTATTCTCCCTTTCCCTGAGCTGTCTTTTCTGCCCCTACGCCTAGTCTAGTCCTTTCCTGACTTGCAAACCCTGAGTTCTGACCTGCACACCCCAAGCCCACCATCAGGTTTTTGTCTTTGTTTTTAGTCTATCAGTCACAGACCTCCCAGCTGTAGTCAGGTGTACGGAGTGCAAGAGCGTGTGCACATGTGTAGGTGTGAGGTCTTCTCTTCTTATCTTCTTTGCCCAGAGTGGGCTCCACTCACATCCTCCTGCCCTAACCAGGAGGGAACACTGCTGCTGATCTCCTAATTAGCAAATCCACAGGCTCCTCTCAGTATTTCTTTGCTTTGACCTCTGCACATTTGGCAGCAGCTCCATCTCTCCTCCTTGAAACACGTTCTTTTCTGGATTTGCATGACATTGCACCTGCCAGGTTTCCTTCCTCCATCTCTGAAGTTCCTTTTCTGGCCTTCTATCAGCCTCCTTGATTTCTTCCAACCCCCAAACTGTACCTATGCCCCATAGTTCTTCATTCTTCAGTCAAACCTCTTCTTTCCCCTCTCTGTCTTTTCCTGAGCGCTATCAATCCCAACTTGACCTGTAATTTCTCTGGAAATAAACACCCAGTTGAGATTTCTAACCCCAAACTCTTACCTCCCAAATGACAGGTGGGAATTTCCACCTGTCTGTTTCAACTGGTACATCAAATTCACCATGTGCGAAATTGAACTCATTCATTTCTTTGGCAAACATTCCTCCTTATGATATGGAGATACCGTGCCCAGCATGGAGGATACCAAATGAGGGACACAGTCCCTGCCCTCAAACAGCTTAGTGTCCAATGGGCTCCCCTCCCCTATTTCCCTCCTTATTCCTTCATTCTTTCCTCCTTCCTATTAAGCCTCTGAATCATTTGGACACCCCTTTTCTCTACTTCCTCCCCATTCTATTGATTGTCAGATACTGGAAAATATTAGTCCTCATTGCCACTGGCCCAAATCAGACCCTTTCCTTTCTTACCTCCTGAACAGTCAGTCTCCTCTGTACAGTCCCATCACCCTAACTAAACCAATCTACCCAAGCACAGCTCTCATATGGGTTGAATTATGCCCCCCTCCCAATTTGTTAAAGTCCTAATCCCTGGTACTTGTGAACATGACTTTTTCTGGAAACATAATCTTTGTAGGTGTAATTAAGATGCAAGTTAAGAAGAGGTCACACTCAAATAAGGTGGACCCTTAATCTAACATGACTGGTGTCCTTATAGGAAAAGGAGAATGTTATGGAGAATGTTAGGAGAATGTTTGTCTGCGTGTCTGCATTTCATAATGCAGACACGCAGACAAATAGGGAAGACAACCATAGGAGGATGGAGGCAGAGGGGGAAGTGATACTGCCACAGCCTGGGAACAGCTGGGGTGACCAGAAGCTGGAAGAGGAGAGAAAGGGTCCTCCCCTAGAGGCTTTGATACCTTGATTTGGAACTTGGAACCTACAGAAATGTGAGAGAATGAATTTCTGCTGTTTGAGCTGCTTAGCTGCTGGTATTGGTTATGGCAGCCTTAGGAGATTAATACAATGCCACCGTGGGAATCTTTAGTGGCTCCCACTATATAAAGTGTCCAAAAAAATTCGTGTACAATTTCAAACAGCCAACAATTTTAAATTGCACACAAACTTTATGGACTGTATACTAAAATCTAACTTACCTTATGATACTATTCATTGCTTCAAAGTATTATTTTTATGTATCATTTCATTCAATTTTCAGCACAGTCCTAAGAAGTAGCTATTTTAATTTCATCCTATTTTATAGATAAGGAAACTGAGATGTAGGGAGCCTAGTTAACTGGCCAGGATCATATACCTTAGGCTGAGGTCCTAAAGCCTTTACCCTTAACTGTAGGCAATTTTGTCTCAAGTCAAGACAGGCCCCAAAATTTATCATTTTACTCCATTTCTAACTCCTTTCTTGCACATATTCTGAGGTTGACCAAAATGGTCTATTTGCTCTTCCTTCAAGGAGCAAGTTAAATGTCATTTCCCAACTGGTAATCTAGAGAGAAGGATCCCTTTGTGATTCCTTTCTTATTGCCCCTAACCCATGCCTGATGCATCTCTGACTGTGGCACATGGCTCAGCATAATGCCTGGCACGCAAACCTGGCTGGCCAGAAAGGATTTCACATTGACGTCTTGTTCTTTCTCTTGAGGAAATCAGCATTACAGGTGTCAAGGGCATGGACTTTGGAAGTCAAACAGACCTGCTTTGAATACAAATTCTAGGGCTAACTAGTCTGTGACCAGAATCTGAGTTTACTCACCTGTAAAATGGGGGTGATAATTCTTATGTCACAGACTTAAAGAACAGAAGGACAGACATATAGTAGACATAGGTGTTGCTGGGGAGCCACATGAGAAATAGTAGTCTCTTGGAAACCAACATGTGGTCTCAGAGAGTCTTCTAACCCTTCCCCAGTCTGACCAGAGTCACTTGGTTCTGGACTGAACACCTGAATTGTGGATACCAACCTGGGTCCTTTTCACAAAGGAGCTGAGAGTGGAGTTGATCCTCCCTGGTGATAGCAGCTGTGAGTGAAACCCCAGAGACAAACATCCTGAAGCCTATGATTCTGAAGGTTCCTAAAGCTCAGAACCAACTCTGCCCTTCCTACTCTTTGATTATTTGAACCTTCCTTTGCTTACTGGAGACATCCCCATCCCTTCCTCTAGATTCCTCACTTTGACTAAACTAATTCAAATTGCTCTCTTATCTTTCAAATCCAAATGAGTCCAGATCAATACAACACACAAAGAAACTGACACACAGTAGGGGCCCAATAATTGCTACTTCCTTATCCCAGGCAGGAAACCACCATGATCCCTGGTCCCAGACAGGGTCTCCTTTGGGACTGTCCCAGAGAGGGGTGGATAGCCTGGCCAAATCCTGATTCTCAAAAAGCTACAGCTCTTCATGTCACTATGAAATCATAAAGATTTCATTCCTATCGTTTGATTACTAGCAAAAGCAAACAAGCTGAGCTAAATTTTAAAGACAGGGGAAAACTTATAAAACTATAAATGGGGACTAGCATTAAGAGATAAAGACAGAGGTTTGAAAAATTCTACAGAGGTAATAAACTGGGGTAGAAATGGAACCAGTACAGATGATTTAAACCTGGGATCACTGGGCAGACATTTCCCAGTTGGATCATGGGCAAGGCTGGCTATGTGTACGTTTGTGTTGTCCTAACTGCCCCTCCATAATGCTTTGCTCAAGGAAAGCCTGGCATCCACTAGACAGTGGAGTCTCCTGTCCTGGTGACAGACCCACCTCGAATTTACAATGGAAAGTGAAGTTTGCTTGAAGGCAGGTATTGAAAGTAATTGCCTCTGAGAAAGGAAGTTGGTGGGGACACAGCAAGAGGGGGATTTTCACATTTTACTCTGCCGTACTTCTCTGTATTGTAATCTTTTACTTTGAACATATGGTGTAATTTAAAAAATATTTAGGAAAAGCAGAACGTGATCTTACTGTGTGTGAGCGTCAGTGCCGTGGGAGTGTGTGTGCCTGGCTCCTGCAGAGATCCTCTGTGCGGCCCTCCTTCTGCTCCTTTTCCGCCACAGCTCAGCGGGCTCCTTTTCTTGGGTACAAACTACCAGCTCGGGTGTTTAGCTGAGAGTGCTGCCTGCTGCAGCCCCGGCCCCAGGACCAGGGGGGCGGGGCAGCTCCGTCTGCTTCCCATATGGGGACATTGTCTGTCCCTGCCTGAGGGCCACCTCCCTCCCCCGCCTCACACGGTCCCCTTGCTGTCTCCTGCTGGCCCAAGCCCCGGCCTGCATCTTCCCTTTTCATTAGCCTCCTAGTGGTAGCCCCGGGCAGGACACAGGGGGTGGGGGTGGGGGTGGCTGAGATCTGTTCCTCTTCTCCAGCCCTGGAGCCCCTGGCCAGCTCACCCTGGACTTTTCCCAGGCCAAGGTTTCAGCCTCACATGTACACACAGTATATACGTGGAGGGAGCTCCAAGCTGGGCAGGGCCTCTGGTTTCACTGGTGCCCCTGCTGGCCCTGGCTCAGGCCCCAGGGGATAAGTACAGAGGAGGAGGTCACAGTTGTCCCCTTTACTCTTGCAGCCCCCCATACATTATATTTCTAGGCCTGATGGGAATGAGGGTGGGGTCTCCCACAGTCATTCAGGGCCGGTGACTGTCCCTCAGAGTGGGGTAAATTTAGGGAGTATATGAGCAGAAGAGCATGCTGACCTCTGCAATGCCCTAACCCTGCAGGACAGGGCCACTGGGGTCTGTCTTTAGAGATACATTCCTACAAAGCCTCCTTCCAGATATTCAGGGACAGACCACTGAATAGGGCACAGTGTCCAGGAAAGATTAAAAGACACATACACCACAGCTCAGCTCAGCTCTCACCAGACCCTCCACCAGAAACCTCGAGGACAGCCACACTCCTCACTTCTCTCACCAGATGTGCTCTTCCCCACCTCTCTTCTGCCCATCACTCAAGGCCAGGGCCAGCCTTTCCTCTTTCAGAAACTTCCTCCCAGTTCACCAGTTTCTTCTGAACTTCTTCAGCACATAGTGCTGCTCCACCCACACTTTCTGATTATTTAGTCAGATGAAGGGGGGGGGAGACCAAGAATTTACATTTCTAACAAGTCCCCAGATGATGCTGAAGATGCTGCAGGCTCTTCTGTAGGGGTGAGGATTCTTATTTATTTATTTATTTGAGACAGAGTCTCACTATACCACCCTCAGTAGAGTGCTGTGGCATCACAGCTCACAGCAACCTCAAACTCTTGGTCTTAAGTGATTCTCTGGCCTCAGCCTCCCAAGTAGGTGGCACTACAGGGGCCCACCACAATGCCCAGCTATTTTTTTGTTGCAGTTGTCATTGTTGTTTAGCTGGCCTGGGGCCGGTTCAAACCTGACAGCCTAGGTGTGTGTGGTATGATGCCATAACCACTGTGCTACAGGTGCCAAGCTGGAGGTGAGGATTCTTTTTTTTTTTTTTTTTTTGAGACAGAGCCTCAAGCTGTCCCCCTGGGTAGAGGGCTGTGGCATTACAGCTCACAGCAACCTCCAACTCCTGGGCTCAAGCGAGTCTCTTGCCTCCACCTCCCAAGTAGCTGGGACCACAGGCACCC
>CAUYTI010126706.1:0-11463 GCA_963575145.1 Galago senegalensis | reverse complement strand
TGGTACTAGACACTGTTAAGTTCCAACTCAGAGGGTAGATGTTCTCTATATTTTTGTTAAGAACCAATTTTTCGGCTGTGTTGACCAGTTTGATGGAAGTATTTCAGATTGCATGTAAAAACCCCACACTGTACCCCAGAAAGTGCATTAATGTACATAATTACCATTCAATTAAAAAAAAGAACCATTTTTTCCTTGGTTCTTAACAGACATTCCATGCAGATTCTTAAGAAATGTGTCTGAAAAATGGACATAATAATAGTACCTACCTAACAAATTTCTGTGACTCTTATATTAGTTAATTCACATAAAATACTTAAAATATCCCCAGGCACACATTGTGTGCTCAGTATGCTATATCCTGGCATTATTGTCACTAGTACTAATAATCAGTAATACAATTCAAAAATCACATATTTAATAAATGGATCTAAAATGTGAAAAATATAAGAATTCCATTCCAATTGCTAGTTTCAAAAACAAAATAACTATACATTTTCTGGAAGACGTAATAGATGCAAAGAAAAACCTGAGAAGTTTGTAAAGTCGTAAGGGATTGAATGATGAGAAAGTGAAGAGCAGGTCTAATAAGAGAGAATAGAGTTGCCAGGTAAAATGCAAGATGCCAGGAAGCTTTGGATTTCAGAAAAAAACAAGTAATTTCTCAGGGTATGTCCCAAGAAATATTTGAAATTCAAAGTTTGAAGTTGATTGGACTTTATTTATTTTGGTATTGTTTGATTGAGAGTCTTACCCATTCCTGTTTGCTTTTGTGAAATCTTGCAACCCCAATAAGAAGAAATATATTTATTTTAAGAAAAGCATTTTGCCATACTATTCAAAATTCAATAAATGTGTGGCCACTGAAATGGAATAAAGGGGAGAAAATCACCTGGTTATTTCAATAGATGCAAAAAGGCAGAGAACATTAATTCAATAACTAAGCTTGTTTTTTTTAAAGTCTCATAAAAATAGAAATAAAATGTCATTTATTAATCTAATAAATCATATATACCAGAACAAAATGGAAGATATGTGAACTACTGTGAGCTTTCACGTAAGAAGGAAAGTGAGACAAGGTTATCCTCTGTAATACTATAATTCCTTCTTTTACCATTGTGTAGAAGGTCCTAACCAGGAAAAATATAAAAGATATAAGAATTAGGGTGAAATAA
Organism: Galago senegalensis; assembly: GCA_963575145.1. NCBI lineage: Eukaryota > Metazoa > Chordata > Mammalia > Primates > Galagidae > Galago > Galago senegalensis. The sequence goes on along the minus strand of CAUYTI010126706.1, from coordinate 10,288 downwards.
TTAAAGTTGTCATTATTTGCAAATAATACAATTTTATACACCAAAAAATTCCAAATACATCTATACATAAACTATTACATTCATTAACATGAATTTCACAAAGTTTCTGGATATGAGTTCAATATAGAAAACTAAAGTGTGCAACTGTTATAGTAGAATTATTTGTCTTCCTTCTTCATCCTTCCCTTTATTCATAACCATCTAGGGCCTAATCACAGATGAAGTGCATTTGCACACACCTTGACTTTGGGCTGGAACATTTTGATGCAGTTTAGCCAATGGAATACTAGAGAAAATATGCAACCAGAAGCTTGAGATGCGCTTGTACCATTGGACTTGCCCTCTTTTGTGTCTGCCATGACAATGAAAAGTGTTTCTTTAGGAACTGATAATTCTTCGCCATACAATTCAGAATGAGCATGTTTTTCATGGCCACCACCAACAATAGCTGCACTGTAGCATGAACACAAGCTCCCCAGGTGAGCCTAGATGAGCCTTCCCAGCTGAACCACAGCTTCATGAAAATATAGTGTTTTTTAAGCTATGAAGCTTTGTTGTGTTTCACTATGGAGCACTAGTGCTAATAGCTCACTGATACATCTATACAATAACAATACATTTTGAAATAAATATTATAAAGTGATACAACTTAGTATCAAAAACACCAAATATCTAGCAATCATTTTTCTAAAAGGACATGAACACTATATTCAAGTTATAAACCATTGAGAGATGTTAAAGATCTAAATAAATGGATGCACATAGCATATATATGGATTAGAAAATTCAGTATTAACAAGCATCAGTACTTCACAACTGGACTGATAAGCTCAAAGAAATCCTACTCAAAATCCCAGCAAGTTGGGAGGTTTTGTTTTGTTTGTTTTTGGAAACCAACAAATTCATAATGAAATCTGATAGACCAAACCTCTTTTCAAGGAGAACAAAGGTGAAATATTTTCATTACTGAATATTAAAACTTACATAATTATTAAAACTACAAGTTTATAATAATTGGATAGTACTGAAGTAGGGATAGAAAAATTGACCAATGGATCAACACACAGAGACACTTGATTTATGACAAATGGACAAAGAACAGTATTTACAAAAAATGATGATGTGCCAAATGGAATTCTATATAGGAGAAATTTAATCTTGACTCTATCTCATTATAAATGATAGATTTCAAGTGAAATGTAGATCTATGAGTGCAAAGGTAAAATCAGAAATCTTCTAGAATAGCAGTTCTCAACCTGTAGGTCATGACCCCTTTGGGGGTTGGAAAACACATATTTCTGATGGTCTTAGGAACCAAGACACCTTCCTCTATCCATCTCCAGGTGGGTCCACCCACATGCAGATTTGCCCACAGAGGAGTACCCGGCGTGATGATGTCATCTGTATTAAAGGGTTGTGGCATTAAGAAGATTGAGAACCACTGCTCTAGAAGGTAACATAAGAGAGCCCTTTCATGACTTTAGTGTATGAAAAGTCTGCAAAAAACAGACTCCTACAACTCAAAAAAAAAATAAAAAAACAAACAAACAAAACCTCCTACAACTACTAACTATAGAAATCTTTCAAAATATTAATCCACATTCAACTTCGGAACTTCCGGTTATCAAAAGTCATCACTACAGAAATGAAAAGGCAAGACACAGAGTTGGAAACAACTATTTGAACTAAATATATCAAATGACTCCAATCCAGATTTATAAAGAACATTTAAAGTCAGTATGAAAATAACAACCGATTTTTTTTAATAAGCAAAAGGCATGAATAGCTTTTCACAAAGATAGATTTATAAATAGTCCCAATATATACTAAAATACTTTAGATCTCATTATCCATCAAACAAAGAGGCCAATTAATGTCAAAATGTGGTACCACCTAGACATAAAACAATTTAGCAGATTGATAATAGGGAGTATACTATTGGCATGATTGTAATTAACACACCTTCTTTAGAGAACTGTTTATCTATATCTACTAATGTGAACACACATATGTACTAAACCCAGAAGTTCCACTAGTAATTATACATCCAGCAGAGTGGTATACACATGTCCCAGAGATATGTAAAAAATTATTTGTATCAGTATTATTCATAAGAACTAAATACTGTAAACAACCCAACAGTCAATCAATAGCAGTATGTATAAAGAACAGTGTAGAGTATGTGTGTGTATTATAACAATGACTATAAGCAGTTAATACAGGTAAATGTCATAAATATAATTATGATTCAAAGAGACCAGACACAAAGAATACATATTATCTGATTTCATTTGTGTCCATTTTAAAAACAGACAAAACTCATCTCATGTTAGAAGTCAAGATATTGAGTACCTTTAGGAGGTAGGAAGGGTGTTTAATGAATAAAATCATAAAAGAGGCTTCTTGATCTAGGATGGATACACAGACATTTTTATGATACTAATTTGTACATAACCTTTGATATAAAAATGTATATATAAATATATATAATCTGATGCTTAATTTGGAATGTTTTAAAAAAACAAGCTAGAAGCGGGAACATATTCTTCTTAGCAAAGTATCTCAAGAATGGAAGAAAAAGTATCCAATGTACTCAGTCTTACTATGAAACCAACTTATAGCTTTTATATGAAAGCTATAACCAAATTATAGCCTAAGAAGAAGGGGAAAGAGGAGAGGGAAGGGAGGGGTGTGCAGAGAATGAGTGGAGGGAGGGTAATTTGTGGGACCACACCTATGGTGCATTTTACAAGGGTATATGTTAAATTTATTAAGTGTAGAATATAAATGTCTTAACACAAGAACTATGAAAATGCGGTGAAGAGTATGTTAAGTAGTTTGATGAAAATATTTCAAATGGTATATAAAACCAGCACATTGCACCCCATGATTGCATTAATGTACACAGCTATGATTTATAATTAATAAATAAATAAATAAATATACTACTTTTAACTATAGTATTTGCTACCAGAGGTTTTTGTTTTTTGGTTTTTTTTTTTTTTTCAGATATCCTTTGGGATATTAAAGAAATTCCCTTGTAGTTCTACTTTCTAATGATTTTTTTCCCCCATAAATGAATGCTGATTTGTGTCAGGTTTTTTTCAATCAGCTATTGGGATAAATATACAACTTTTCTATTTACTCTGATGGCATGGTAAATTACATTATTTAAGTTAAAAAAAGATACCTTTCTTGGATAAACCTCCTTTGGTCACATCGCATTTTTCTTTTCAATTTACTGCTTGATTACAACTAAGTTCAAAAGTAAACTTATCCTGTAATTTTTCCTTCTTGTATTATTCTTGCTATTTTGGTATCAAAGTCATGCTGTCCTCATAAATAAGCTAGAAAATATACCCTCCTTTACTTTCATTGGAATAGTTTATATAAAAAGTATTTCTTCTTTAACTGTTTATTAGAACTTGCCATTAAAACCAAAGAGATTTGTAATTTCTTTGGAGAAAGTTTATAAATTATGTATTTGATTTCTTTCTTATTATAGATTAGTTATTCCATCTTTGTATTTCTTCTTTTATTTTGAAAGTGGCATTTTTCTAGGAATTTATTCATTTCTTCTAAATTTTCAAATTTGTTGAAAGTTGATCATAGCTTCTCATTATCTGCAGGATGGTCTACTGGGATGAAACACTTACTTTCAAATGATACGGTATAAGACTCAATTTTCCTTTCAAGTCTCAGAAGCTTATTTTGCCTTCTTTATAAAAACCACAATCATGGAAATAGCAACAACTTCAGAAGCCCAGTAGATTCAGTAACATGTGTTTAAAGTTATCTAAGAAAGATGGCTGTCTGGAATTAAAGCTCTCTAAAGCTGAAATCATTACTTCTTTCGTAGCGTGGCATTTCAAGTTCATTAATTTATTAAGCAAAGTTATAAGACAAGGGTAACAGTCCTTTCTGTCAAGACACTCGGCTGCTTGGAGCAGGAAACATTCTGGTATATAATCTGAGGAAGTAAGCTCTACTCTGTGCATGACAGACACAGGACCAGATGCTACGGAAGCCAAGAGGAGAGGGACTCTTATTTTTCTTTTAGGATTGAATTTCATGTGCTGGCAGGAGTAAGAGAGTAGCAGGAATCAAGGAAGTAGAGGAAGGCAGAGCTAACATTCCAAATGTAACATTCCTACATGTCACACTTAATAGTCTGGTTAGAGCTATGTTGGGGTAGGATGAACAGCTTTTAAATGTTCTCATTTGAATCTCACACAGTTAAAAATAAAGATTTCAGGTATTTATAATTTTTATAATTCCAACAATTTAGAATTACTTAGAAGAAATGCAATTCTACCAGCTGACAAAACAAAAACCTGTTATTTATAGTTTAAAAACTAAAAGTTAAAGGCTTGAGATAAGAAGCTGCCTGCAGTTTCTCCTAAATAAATAACAAAGATTACAAAGAAAAAAAGTGCAGCCAAACATCTAGATCTATGTACCTATAACAGGCTGCTCCATAGGGACATTCAGGCCGGTCATCAGTCTCATCTTGGCTCCTGATTTGTAAACCTCCATAATCACTGTCACCAGGGTGGCTGAAGTGTTGAAAATGGATGGGATTCTTCCTGGGAAGGTAACAAACATACAGTCAGAAAAAATCATTAATAGGGTATTTTAGATTTAAAGTGGATAGAGCAGGAAACCATGCAATACACATCTGATTACTCCTCAACATGCATCAACACATTACACTGATAACATTAACTACAGATAACATCAACACAGCATGTTGATGACAGAAGTTGATGGCCTCTAGTCAGTAGAGGGCTCTCATGGTATCATATTGTATTTCTGGTATCATGTGGTAGGTCATGAATATCAATGGATAATTTGCAAAGATTACTACGTATAGGACACTTGTATATAGGTATACAATATAAATATCATAAACATTTATAGCCTGTAAAGATTTCTAATAAGTTAAATACATCTACACACACTATACTAAGGTAAAAACCGAAATTATCAACACTCAAGAAATTCCCTACATGCCACCTTCCAATCATTAAACCCATTTTATTACCCAGCAGTAACTACCCTGCTTTCTAAAAGTATTTCTCAAACTTTTCAGTCCTAAGACTCTCTTGAACTCTTAAAAATTATTAAAACTCCAGAGAGTCTTTGCTTATATAGTTCATTTACCCTATTATAAAACTTAAATGACAAGGTGAAAAAATACGTTTTTCTATTTAACTATAAAAGTACTAAATCCTTTATATATTATCATAAACAACATGTCCTAACACAACTCTTTCTTCCAAGAAAAAATTCATGGAGATGTTGTTTTCATATCATGGGAATTTCCCTAATGTCTGGCTTAAGAGAAGACATCTGGCTTTGCTTCTCATGTCTGCTTCTATATGCAATCACTAATAATAACATACATCATATGATCTCTGAGAAACTCTACTATACACGCGAGTGAGCGAATGAGAGTGAAAAAGACACATGCATAAAACTCTTAATATTATTATGAAAGTAGTTTCAACCTAACAGATTTCCCAAAGGTGTTCTGAGGATTTCTAGGGATTTCCAGATCATACTTTAAGAAATGATATTATAAACCAATAGATAATACTGTCTGCTTTTTAAGTAAATAGAAACATATACTAGTTGTATTGGAGTTTGCCTTTTTATGTCTGTAAGATTAATCCATGTTGTTGTTATAGGCAGCAGTAGCACATTTTCATTATTATATAATATTCCCTTTTGGTGAAGCTAATGCTATTTATATTATTGATGAAATTTGGGGTCCATCCAAGCTATTGACTTTTTAAAATAAATAATACTGCTGTGAACATTCTACTATAAACCTTTTGTTGTACTTATACAGATGTCCAATGTCCATTAAGTTCATGTGTAATTTAAAATAGTTGTAATTTATAAATTTTAAATTACACATGAACTTAATGGACACCATGTATATGCATTTTCCTGAGGATATAGGTAGGAGTGGTCATAGGGTATGTACCTACTAAGGTTTGTAAAATATTGCCAAATTTCCAAAATGATTTTATAAATCTCACTAGCAAGTTATTAGAGTTCCAATTTTTCAAAAACTTCACCAACACCTGGTATTGTAATTATTTTTTAATGCAGTAGTATTTATAGCAAAGATTTGCAAACAGGATAGCAGGCCAAATATGGTCCACTACTTTTTTTTTTTGTAATTTAGTAAACAAATAAATAAATAATATAAAATTTACCATCTTAAAAAGTTCTAAATTTAAAGTTCAGTATAGTGTTAAGCATATTGATGTTGTTGTACAACCATTACCTAGAATTTTTTTTTTGAAAGTAAACTTATTTCAGGTTAATGTGAGGCTACAGGGAGGTGCAGCATGATAGTGGAAGGGAAGGACGTTTAACTCAGCTCTCCTGGAATAACAGGTGAGAGTGAGTGGGCTAGATTTTTCCCAGGGTAGGAATACTGGTGTATAGTGGCAGTTTGGGGTGTGCAGCGAGGTGGCAGATTACTAGACTTGGAGTATACTCCAGAGCTGCGGAGACTGCCAGGAAAGTGTCTGTGCCACGGCTGCAGTGGCAGTGGGTGGGGGCAGCAACCAGCCCCTTCCCCAACGGAGGATTACAATTCCCAGTTCTTGGGGAAACTAAGTGTTGTATGGAAAGTTTGAAGCGTGGACTCCAGAGCAGAAATAGACAGCCAGAGTGGGCTGCTGTCTTGTGCAGCACAGAGGTTAGGTAGTGGGAGAGACACTCAGACAGGAAAAATGCAGGATAGGAAGAGGTTATTGTTTTAAAATTTGGGAGATGGTGGTTTTCACAGACACCTTTCCGCATGGGCCAGGCAGGCTTTGAGTCTCACTGGCAGACAGTCATCCCACATTCGGAATTGCCCCAGAGTGTCCTGCACTTCACAGGAACTGTTGCAGGGAGAATTTGTGAAACCTGTCCATGAAGATATCTTGAGATCAGTGGAATTAGCAGTTTGGTGGGGTCTAGGCACCAGGTGAGTGGCCAGGCATACACCAATAGTCTAAGCTAGGAAACAGGTATAAGCCTGGGACTCACTCACAGCGCCACCTGGTGTCCAGAAAGTATATTGAAACATAAATATATTCCTACTAAAGTCATCCCTACAGCATATAGTCGTGTATATCTGTGTGTGTGTGTGTGTGTGTGTGTGTGTATGTATATAAATAATTTTGTTGCCTTTTCTTCTTTCTTTGCTCATTCTTTTTGCTTTTTTGCATTTTTTTCTTTTTTCCTTCTTGTAGGAGTTATCAGTAAAAACTTATTTTGATTTTTTTTTTCTCTGCTTCCGTTTTTTCTTTCTTTCTTTCTCTCTTTTTTTTTAGACAGAGTCTCACTGTGTCACCCTCATGGGAGTGCTGTTGCATTGCAGCTCACAGGAACCTCTAACTGTCTTGGGCTGAGAGGTTCTCTTGCTTCAGCCTCGTGGGTGGCTGGGGCTGCAGGCGCCCGCCACAGTACCCAGATGTTTTTTGGTTGTAGTTGTCATTGTTTGGCGGGTCCTGGGTTGGGTTTAAGCCTGTCAGCTCTGGTGTGTGTGGCTGGTGCACTGGCCACTGGGCTACAGGCACCAAGCCTGCCCCTTCCTCTTATGGTTGCTGAGAGTGCTTACATCAAGCTATTTGAGTTTTTTTGTTGTTTTTTTAGGGGGGGGTTTCTGGTTTTGATTGTTTGTTTGTATGTCTGCTTTTTGTTTGTTTGTTTTGTTTCAATGTGCCTGGTGTTCTGCTAAATTCCTCGGTTATTTTCTCCAACTCCAATTTCTACATTCAATAAGAGCAAAGGGGTGTGGGGGATGATAGGCAACTGAAGCCAGTTTTCAACAGAAGTGCCTATCCAGAGGGAGAGATAACGGCTAGAAAGAACCCAACAAAGCTGACAGGTGGGAGCCGAGCTGAGGGGAGAGATTGATAATTGTATGTCTTCTCTGCTGAGGCAAGCTGTGACTCCAAGGAAACAAATTTCGGGTACAGAACCTACCCCAAAGAGGACATGTGTCCAACCCTTCCCCCAAGAGAGTTTCTTGCTTGCTTGCTGTGGGATCTCTACTAGTGAGTGGTGAACTGAGGTCCTGTTCTCTCATCCCACGGGGGCGAGTTGCTGGAAGCTGGGACTCCTCCAGAGTCCCTGCTGTGAGCCTAGGCATTCTCTTATCTGGCATGAAGGTTGACAAATATCTTCCAGGCCACTCTGAATTCCCAGTCCACCCTTACCCTTTGCCTGGCAGTCTAGAAGTCCAACCCCTGCAGAGACTGCAACATTCACAGTTCTTTGTTAAGACTGGGCAATGCTTAGTCTGAGGTAGCACAGCTATGCTATACTGTGAATCCAGTAATGTGAAAAAAGGCACAGAGCAGAAGGGGTATGGCTTGGCTCTGAGAAAGTACAACTTAGTAGTGGGCAGAGGCTTGGGTCTCTGCACGATTGGTGGAGGCTCAGGAACCACTGAGGCACAGGAACCCAAGTGAAGACACTTCCCACCTAGCAGCAGCATTAATAGAGCCATCCCATGGGGTCAAATTTCAGAGACACACCTCCCCAATTCTGTGGACTGATGGAGGGAGCAAGATCTTGCATTGCAGGGATACAAGAGGAGCAGAGCAGCTGGAGCAGAGGCACAGTCTCTCAGGGCAAAAAACATTTGCTGCCTTGTTAACCTCAGGTTTGGAATAAGCTAAGGTGGAACACTTCCCAGGTTCCATTTGAGCACCCAAGTTAGTCAGACTTCAACTCCCCCAGCCAGCTGATGGCAGAGTGTGGTCACCTGGCCAACGAGGCGTGACATCCCTCTGACTCTTCCAGGCCCAAATCCCTGGCGCATTTGCTCATTGGAAGGAAGCATGCCACAGCCCCATGGGACTACCAGTGGCTGGGTGTGATGGAGGTGCAAGGTAGGAAAGGAGGCACCAGCCCTCCTGGACTATTTTGCTAGGCGGGCTTTTCTGACTCCACAGAGCACTGGGAGTGAGTTACACTTGATCTGCGAGTGTACCCCTGCTACCTAGATACTGAAGACCTTTTCAACACTCCCACCTGATCTGTGTTTGTGTTGACCGGGACAATTGGTTTGGAACTCTTGACATGGGCCAATCACTCAGGGAACCCATGAAGGTTGTACCCTGGTTGTGTTGTTGTGGGAATCTGTGATTCTCCTCTTCTGGTTATCACCTTTGGTGGGGGAGGGGGGGGAGCAGGGTGTCTAAATTGCTTATGTATCTCCACAGCTGAGATTTTAGCCCAAAGCCACTGATTCACTAGGATTGGACAGAGACTATCTGAATATAGGTCAGAGCCATCTAGTTCCATCACACCAAGCAGGTCCCCAAAGTTTCAGGCTATAGTACTGAATGGGACCTTTGTAAAGCTATATGGGAAAAGCTGCAATGACCAGTCCCAGTTCTTTGGTAAAGGGCTGGTTAATTACAACTCAATTTCCTCTTACCAGCTTCTCTAGCCAAATGGTGAAAAATAATTATGGGGTGGAATCAGCAGAAAAACTCTGGCAACATGAATCATCAGAGCAGATCAACTCCCCCAAGGAATGACAAAAGAGACACAACAGAAGATCCCATTCATAAACAAATGGCAGAGATGTCAGAAATCGAATTCAGAATTTGGATTGCAAATAAGATTAACTGAATGGAGTTAAAGCTAGAATTCGAAATTCAAGGAGCATTTCAAAAGTTGTCTCAAGAATTCAATGAATTCAAAGACAAAATCACCAAAGATTTTGACACATTGAGGCAAGAACTTGCAGCCCTCAAAGATCTGAGAAATACAGTAGAAACCCTCAGTAACAGAATGGAGCAGGCAGAATAAAGGATCTCTGACATTGAAGACAAAGCTTTTGAATGCTCCCAAACACTCAAAGAGGAAGAGAAGTGGAGAATAAAAATGGATCATTCCCTCAGAGAATTGTGGGACCACTCCAAAAGATGAAACATTGACCTTATAGGAATCCCTGAAGGAGAAGAGAATGGTCTGAAAGGCACAGATACTCTACTCCATGACATAGTTGAGGAGACCTTTCAAAGCATGGCAAGAGATACTGAAATTCAGATAGCAGACAGTTTCAGAACCCCATCATGACTCAACACAAATAAAGCATCTTCTAGACACATTGTAACTAACTTTGCCAGGGTTAATATGAAGTAGAAAATCCTGCCAGCAGCCAGACATAAGAAAATCATAATCTAGAAGGGGAAGAATATTAGAATGACTGCAGATCTCTCTGCTGAAACTTTTCAAGCCAGAAGAGAATGGTCATCGACCT
>CAUYTI010126704.1:0-29883 GCA_963575145.1 Galago senegalensis | reverse complement strand
CGAGAAAGAAAGGAAGGAGACCCTGCATATTCTTTTGTCAAGGTCTCGTTTAATGGAGGCAATAAGCCTAGTTTTAAGGTACTCAGAAACAAGGAAGGTGGGGCAGAGGAATGCAGAAATGGGAGTTGGGTCTTCTGCCGGGGGCGCTGACGATGTGCCTGGAATATTTTGTGGCTTTTCTTGAAACAGTGTTTTTATATAAACAGCTCTTTGCTTGACAAAGGTCAGCATAATTTCGAGGGTGGGGATGGGTGGTACTCTGGTGCCATTCGGCTTCCAACAAAGAAACATAATGTGAACCACAAGTATGAACCATTCCATTTTAAGTTTTCCTATAGTCACGTTTTCAAAAAACAGTTAAAAGATACAGGTAAAATTAATTTCCATAGTATATTTTACTTACTCCAAAATATGTCCAAATATTATCATTATAAAAAGTAGTCAATTAAAAGGTTAATGAAATATTTTTACTTTATTTTATACTAAGTCCTTATAATCTGTTATTTTACATTTACCGACTGTCTCAGTTCAAGTGTTCAAAAGCCATGTGTGGCCAGGGGCTGACACATACAGCTGCTTATAAGGCCTAAAAGGTCATGTGCTGTCTTGACACCTCTGAGCTTCATGGGGCCCCCAAAGCCCAACTGTGAGCATCTTGGCTCCCTCCCTAACCCAGCAGGAAAGCCTCCCTCCCTGGCTAGTTCTGGCTATCAGACCACCTGCTCCCTGCCTGGCCCTCAACATGATGAGTCACTGTGAAATTATTTAAACAAGCCATTATTCTCCTATGAGAACCAGAAGTCATCTCACCCTCTTGTTACTACCAGGCCAGGCTCCCATAGCCTCTGCTGCTTCACTTTGCTCCTGAGTGCACCCCTGGGTGCAGCACCCTGCAGCTGTGACTGGCTGGGACTAATGAGCCAGCATTAGCATCATTTGTGCAGTGTCCAGTATGACATGCAGCCCTCTCTAGAACCCTAGGGTGGGACCAAGAAGGTGGAGAAGAAGCAAACAGAACAACGGCATCGATCTATGCTTTTTAGGAGAGTATCAGAGTCATATTTTCAGAAATACTTGGAAGAGTTTGGACTCATCCTTATATTAGTGCTAGCTGTGTCTATAACTTGTCTTCTTATCTTGGTAATGCCATCAGTATCTCATGGTGCTTGCTTTTGAGGGCAGGTTTGCAACTAATCTTGTGTTGGTTCTGCGTCACTTTCTTACATCCTCTGGTCTTTAGCATTCATGCTAATGGTGACCAGTGAAGCATTCTTAGTAGAAAAATTACATGAATTTAACTCAGCAACGAAGGCTACACCATGGGTGGATGACAGACCTGCAGGTGTGCTGCCCCTGTTCTTCCCGTGCTGCGGCAAAATCTCCGAGCTAGCTCTTCACTTGAGAATCCTCTCTGCTTGAGAAACATCATCGATTTGTCTTGCCTGGCCTAGAAACCCTGAACTACCTTCAGCTTTCCTGTGGATCCTTAAATCTATATGTGTGATCAGGGAGCTGCCTCTCCACCCCCACCCCAACTGTTCCACCTCCCAAACGTTCTTCTTCGTGGACATTGTATGAGCTCTTATCAGTCTAAAGTTCTCTGTGGTCTATCCAACTGCAGTCCCAGTGGGTCTTCCTGCCTCCAGGCCCTCTGACTTCCCACTGTCCTCCATTCTGCTGCCTACATGACCCAAAACTCAGAGCTCACCTATGACCCTGTTCAAAGTAAGCCCCAGTCTGTCCTTTTATTTTACTCTCAGCTACCCATTCTCATTTATTCTCCTTCCAAATTATTTCCTAAACTCCACAAAAGCCTCGCACCTTCCTACTATGCTACTTTTATGGAAGCTATTCTTTATTTGGATTGCTTTTAATTTCTACCTAAAAGAAAAGGTGAACTAAGGAAAACCACACATTGCAACACAGGACACTGTCCTAAAGGGAAAGATGATTTGAGGGTAGTATCCGCCCAAGAGGGTTAGTAGATCCATGTGTCTGTGTCCCTCACGAAGTCCTACGCAGCACCTGAGAGGCTGCCATGGATTGTGCCTGCAGCTCGGGAACACTGCCAGCCCAAACAATGTGGTGTTTAGATTCTACTCATTCAAGACACTGAATAGGTAACACAGTTAAAAAGAATCAAATCAAATCACAAGTTAAGGTGCAACTTTGTACAGTCAAGCCCGAATCAATAATAAACAGTGTGTCAAAAAAAGGCATTTGACCACAGATTATTTAATTAATCAGTTAATTAAATGATTAGTTAGGTAATTCATTACTTATTAGTTAACTAAAAATATTAAAGCAAAAATCTGCGTCTATGAGGCTGTTTTCTGCCTTCATTTTACATGTGTAGTCTTAGGCAGACGTCTGTGGGCAGGACAAATGGCAGGGTACGTGGCAGGGTACGTGCAACAGCCACCTGAGTTCTTGTCCCTGGGTGTGCACATGTTTGTTCTCCCAGCTGTGCTGCTGGTAAAAAGTCTATGCAAGCCAGAGGTATCCCTGAGTCATCAGCTGCTCCTGATAGATTTATTTATGTGGTCTGCTTTATTGATTAAAAAGTAACTATAAAGGGTGCCTGTAGCTCAATGGTTAGAGCACTGGCCCTGTGCACCCGGGGTGGTAGGTTCAAACAAACAAACAAAACAATGGCAGTCCATAGCTCAGTGGGTAGGGCGCAGGCCACATACACCCAGACTGGTGGGTTACAACCCAGCCTGGGCCAGCTAGACAACAATGACAACTGCAAAAAAAATATAGCCAGGCATTGTGGCAGGTGTCTGTGGTCCCAGCTACTGGGGAGGCTGAGACAAGAGAATTGCTTAAGCCCAGGAGTTTGAAGTTGCTCTGAGCTGTGACACCACTGCACTCCACCAAGGGCTTCAGCTTGACCCTCTGTCACGCAAAAAAAAAAATAAAATAAAAAAATAACTGTAAAGAGAAAGTTCATTTCTTTACAGTTAATTATTACACACATGGTGAAATAATTATATTTAACTTCATATAATGTATTGAGGCTTAACTTCGTGAGAAAAGATTCTATTCAGGATAGTGTAAAGAACATCATCTCTGTATTTGTTCAGAAGGGGATATATCCTGGGCCTACCAATGAGTTACTTAGACTGTAAGGCCTCAGTTTTCTTATCTGTAAAATAAGGACAACTGTCACGCAGAATTTGTAAAGGATGTAATGAGAAAATCCATGTTATATATGTATACATTATTGTGCTATTATTACGAATAAAACACGCTTAGTTTTGTTGCTAACAGCCATGACAAGGGTTGTCTTTGAGAGAAAATTATGATTGGAAAAATAGTGTAATAAGTGTTTGTGATAGAATACAGGACCCCAAAGTTCTCTTTTGGTTTTAGGCATGTTTTCCTACAGTGGGAGAATATACTAATTACGACAACGGTGCTAGTGATGGGACTCGTAGGCAGGGATGCCCTAGCACCTGCCGTGCCTGCCCCTCACGCAGAGCCAAGCAGGAGGCTTTCCTTCCGCATGCTGGTGACCATATATCTGCCATTAGAGTGTCACTTACCTTGTCAGCTATTTACCCACGTTTTACAAATTTTAGTTTCTTAGGGCCGGGAGCGGCGGCTCACGTCTGTAATCCCTGTACTTGAGAGGCCAAGGAGAGTGGGTTGCCTGAACTCACCAGTTAGAAACCAGGCTGAAGAAGAGCCCAGACCCCGTCTCTAAAAATAGCCAGGTGCCCCCCAAATTTAGTTTTCTTTCCCCCTAAAGACAAGCACTTTAAACAAAAGACAAAGGAGTGCAGGGAAGAAGCCTCACCAAGGAGGAAAAGAGTACGGTAGGAGGAATGTGCTGGAACACCCCCCACCACTCCCTGAGGCCGGCACCGAGAGAGTTACTGCCTTAAGTAGCGAGGAAGAAGGGGTAAATGTTTACTGAGTGTCTACCTCATACAGGCACTTTCATAATAAAAACAATATTAGCTATTATTCTTTAAATAATCATTTGCCAAACATCAGCTAATCGTACGTGTGTACTGTTTTTCAGTTCGTTTTCACCACAATCTTATAAGCATTTAGGAAGAGATCTTCATTTTACAGAGGAGGAAAGGGAGGCTGAGCGGCTGTAGGATTTGTCCAAGGCCAGACCACTAGTCCTCATTCTGGACGGAGCTGGACATTGGGGCAGCCTGGCTGTGGCCTCCTCCCTGCACTACGGGACCCCTCAATAGGAAGAGACCAAGTGGGAACATGGTCGTGTCCTCTTACTCTTCCTGCCCCGGAGTGTGAAGCACCCAGCTCTCGGAGGCCCCTGGCGCGTACCAGGTGCTCGGGGGAGGTTGGTAGAACACGTCGGCGGAGAGAAGCAGGAGTGGGTGCCCACACACTGCCAGCAGGGTAAGGCGTGGAACCAGAGGGGCAGCGGGGCCTGTACAACTCAGAGCGAGCTCTGCAGCGCGTCGCAACATTGCCGCACACCCAGAACTCACTCGCAGGGGCAGAGATTCAAGTCGGCTGTGGCAACCGTCATTTTGTGAGCCTGGTCGGGCTCTTCACGCCTGCTGATTTCCATTAAATGCTGCTTAGGAAGGTGGTTGTGCGACTCTGCCCTGTTAGCACTAAGTAGAAATCACCAGTTGGACTGTTAAAGTACAGCATTCAAGGTATGCAGAGAGATGAGCAATCTTTCCCCTGGAGATGACTGAACTGGAGACGGAGCTGCTGGGGGTTCCCAGGGGGGTTCCCAGGCCCGGCCGCGGGCCTGCTGCCCTGCGACCTTGCACAGCCATCACCAAGGACCATGGCTGCAAGGGGTGCCTGGGCTTGATCTCATTTTTGAATGAATTAATATTATTAGTTTTGAAGAATTAACGGTATTGAATGTGCGAGGTTAGTATGAATTAGGTCCACATCCACCCATCACGGATGTGCCTCGGTCCTATGTAAGACAGGTGCAGCCCCACTCCGGGGGACCCTCTCTCTTTGGGTCTCTGAGATGCGCTCTCGGAAGCCTTGCGAAGATGGGCTAGTACACTTGGGACAAGCGAGTTTAATAAATACAGATCCGTACTTTGGTCCGGGCTGAAGGGGCTGACTGCATAACTGAGTCAGTTTCGGGCCAGAGAAGACACAGCTTTGCGCAGTGATTATGTGTCCTCACAAATGCGCTCTTAAGGCCCCCCACTCTCCATTCCTCCTTCTGATAAAAAACCAACTGCTCGGTATACCCATTTTCTTAGCATTATTAAAAAACAAGAAAAGGGACCATATGCCTAGTGTCTCTTTCAATCTGAAATCAATTCTTCCCTTGGCCAATTCTAAATGAAATTCACACAGTTAGAGTTCTATGTCAACAGGACTAAAATTCGCATCTGTGGTTGGAGTGTTTGGGAAGGCCATGGTCAAATGTGAACAAACATTGTGACTCAGGCTCATCTTTAACCCAGCACTGGCACTCTCTCAGTGCTGGGGACAGCTTTATCCCCTGTGAAAAAAGCTCAGATTGTGTTGAGGTGTGAGGGTGAGATGCCTCCATTTCAAGAAAGGAGGACTTTCTCATCAGGTCCACAGAAGGATCCCATTCTCCTTTGCATGAGTAGTGCAGGCAGTTCTGGCCAGAGATGTGAGGAGAAGGGTGGTGATTTTGGACAGGAGTGTGAAGTGCTATGCCTGGTGCTCAATGGCTATCCCACTAAGAAGATGTATTTATTCTGTGCATTCTTAATGGGTTTTTTTTTTTTTGGCATCCCTAAGTGGGCATGAACTCTTAATGGATTTAACACAGAGCTATTCTGTACAACTAAACTTTTGAAAACTCTAAAAGACTTTCTCCTAAAGTGTGCGTATATTTACTCAAGTGACCACATCACTTTTTCCCCAGATTCCTATATCTTCTCATTCAAAATTTCCCCCATCTCCCACTTCATGAAAGCCTTTTGCCAATATTCTATAACAACACTGTGCAATAAAAATATAATGGGAGCCACATACATAGTTTTTAGTTTACTAGTAGCCACATTTAAAAAGTAAAAAGAAACAGAGGACAGATGTGGTGGCTCATGCCTCTAAGCCCAGCACTTTGGAAGGCTGAAAAAGGAAGACTGCTGGGACCTGTTTGGGCAACATAATTAGACCCTTGTCTTTACAAAAAATATATTAAAATTAGCCAAGTGTGGTGGCACACACCTGTAGTCCCAGCTACTTGGGAGGCTAAGGCAGGAGGATCCCTTGAGGTCTAGGTACTCAAGGTTACAGTGAGCTATGATTGGATCACTGCTCTCCAACATGGGTGAGAGAGCGAGACCCTGTCTATAAAAAAAAAAAAAGAAGGAAGGAAAAGAAACGAGGGCTGGTACAGTGGCTCAAGTTTATAATCCTGTACTCTGGGAGGCCAAGGCAGGTGGATCACCTAAGCTTAGGAGTTCAAGACCAGCCTGAGCAAGAGTGAGAATGTCATCTCTTCTAAAAGTAGAAAAACTAGCTGGGCATTGTAGCAGACCCCTGAACTCCCAGCTACACTGGATGCTGAGGCAAGAGGCTTTCTTGAGTGTAAGAGGTTGATGTTGCTGAGGACTGTGATGTTATAGCACTCTACCCAGAGTAACAGAGTGAGATGCTATGTCAAAATAAATAATAAAAAAGAAACAGATGAAATTAATTTTAGATTATATTTAACTCAATATGCCCAATGTAATTTTGTTTCAACACATACTCAGTATGTAAAAATTACTGCGGGAGTTTACCTTCTTTTTGTATTAAATATTTGTTCCAGTATGTGTTTTGTACTTACAGAACCAGGTACACCTCATTTTACTGCCCTTTGCAGACACTGCATTGCTCATAGGTTGATGATCTGTGGCAATCTCATGTTGAGCGGGTCTGTTGGTGCCATTTTTCCAACAATTTGTGCTTGCTTCATGTCTCTGGGACACATTTTGGAAATTATTGCAATTTCAAACTTTTGTTATCATTATTATTCTTGTTATTGTTATTATTATACTTGTTACAGTGGTCTATGATCAGTGGTCTTTGATACTGCTGTTGTAAGTGTTTGGGGCACCACAATAAGATAGC
Source organism: Galago senegalensis (assembly GCA_963575145.1). Taxonomy (NCBI): domain Eukaryota; kingdom Metazoa; phylum Chordata; class Mammalia; order Primates; family Galagidae; genus Galago; species Galago senegalensis. Next base: position 22,827 of record CAUYTI010126704.1, on the reverse strand, counting down.
AAACTTAATTGAAAAATTCTCCACTGACTGGACGTTACCCCATCTTGCTTCCTATCCTTGAGCCTCTCTATTCCCTGAGACACAATGATACTGAAATTAAGTCAGTTAAGAACCCAAAGTAGTGAAAGGAAGAGTTGCATATCTCTCACTATAAGTCAAAGTGATTAGTCAAAAGCTAGTAATAATTAAACTTTGATGAAGAAAGACAGGCGCACTTATGACAATTACAAAAGTCATCCACATAACCAAAAATATTTGTCCTTGTATAATGTTTTGAAATTTTTTTAAAAAGCTCATACCAGGCCTGGTGGCTCACACCTGTAACCCTAGCACTCTGGGAGACTGAGGCAGGTGGATTGCTTGAGCTCATGAGTTTGACACCAGACTGACAAGGAGATCACTTCAGCCCAAATATTTGAGTTTGCTGTGAGTTATGATGGCATGGCACTCTACCAAGGGTGACAAAGTAAGACTCTGTCTCAATAAATAAATAGATAGATAGATAGATGCCAAGATAGACCGAAAGCTAGGCCTTTTGTACCAAATGGTTAGCAAATTTATTAGGGCAAAGGAAAATTTCTTGAGGGAAATTAAAAGTGCTACTCCAGTGAATGTGCAAATGATAAGAAAGCAAAACAGCCTTATGGATGATACCAAGAAAGTTTGCATGGTCTGGAGAGATCAAACCAGCCACATTTCCATAAGCAAAAGCCTAAACTACAACAAGGCCCTCACTCACTTCAATTCTGTGAAGGATGAGAGATATGAGGACACTGCCAAAGAAGGGTTTGAAACTAGCAGAAGTTGGTTTATGAGCACCAGGAAAAAGCCATTTTTATAACATGAAAGGGCAGGGTGAAGCATCGGGTGCTGATAGAGAAGTTGCAGGGGTTACACAGAAGCTCCAACTAAGGTCAGTGATGAAGGGGGATACACTAAACAGCAGATGTCCAATCTAGATAAAGCAGACTTCTATGGATGCTATCCAGGGCTTTCACTGCTAGAGAGGAGAACCTTCAAAACTTCAAAGGACAAGCTGTCTTCCTAGTTACAGGCTAATGACTTTATGTTGAAGCCAATGCTCATTCCTGGGGCCCTTGAGAATTATGCTAAATTTATTTCCCTTATAAATGGAATGACAAAGGTTTACTTTTCCTTATAAATGGAAAAACAGTGCCACTGTTTACAGCATAGTTTACTGACTATTTTAAGCCCACTGTTGAGACTTACTGCTCAGAGAAAAAAGATTCCTTTCAAAATATTACTGCTTATTGATAATGCACATGATCACCCATGAATTCTGGCAGAGACGTACAAGGAGATGAATGCGATTTTCATACCTGCAGGCACAGTATCTATTCTTCAGCCCATGAACAAGGAGTAATTTTGTCTTCAAGTCTTCAGATTTAAGAAACACATTTTATAAGGCTGTAGCTGCCATACCTAGTGATTCCGCTGATCTATCTGGGCAGAGTCAGTTGAAACTCTTCTGGAAAGGACTCATGATTCTAGATGCTATTACAAACACTTGTGATTCATTTAGGGAAGTCAAAATATCAGTATTAGGCTCGGTGCCTATAGCTCAGCGGCTAGGGTGCCAGCCACATACACTAGAGCTGGCAGGTTTGAATCCAGCCAGAGTCTGCCAAACAATAATGACAACTACAACCAAAAAATAGCCAGGTGTTGAGGTGGGAACCTGTAGTCCCAGCTACTTGGAAGGCTGAGGCAGGAGAATCACTTAAACCCAAGAGTTTGAGGTTGCTGTGAGCTGTGATGATGTGGTACTCTACCAAGGGTGACAGCTTGAGACTGTCTCAAAAAGAAAAAAATCAATATTAACAGGAATTTGGAAGATTTTAACCTTCATGGAGACTTTGAGGGGTTCAAGGCTTCAGTGGGTTAGGAGTGGATTCTGTAGACGTGACTGCCTTGGTGCAGTCTCATGATAAAACTGGGATGCATCAAGAGTTGCTGCTTATCAATGAGTGAAGAAAGTGGTTTCTTAAGATAGAATCTGCTTTTGGTGAAGATGCTGAAAACATTGCTGAAATAACAACAAAGGATTTAGAATTTTCCATAAACTTAATTGATAAAGCAGTAGCAGGGTTTGAGAGAATCAATTTTAATTTTGAAAGAAGCTCTACTCTGGGTAAAATGCTATGAAACAACATCTGTGTTATGGAGAGATATTTTATGAAAAGAAAACTTAATCAGTGTGGCAAACTTCATTGTTGTCTTATTTTAAGAAACTTCCACAACCATCCCAACTTTCAGCAAACACCACCCTGATCATCCAGCAGCCATCAACATTGAGGCAAAACCCTCTACCTTGACAACAAAAGATTTCAACTAGCTAAAGGCTAGATGATTGTTAGCAATTTTTAGCACTAAAGTATTTTTAATTGAGGTATGCACTTTTTTTCAGAAACACTATTGTGCACTGAATACACTATATTATCATTAAAACATAAATTTTACATGCACAGAGAAGCCTTGTGTGACTCACTTTTAATTACAATACTCACTTTATTGCAGTGGTCTGGAATCCAGCCCGCGATATCCCTGAGGTGGTCTGGAATCCAGCTCACGATACCCCTGAGGTGTTCTGGAATCCAACCCACGATATCCCCGAGGTGTGCTGGAATCCAGCCCGCAATATCCCTGAGGTGGTCTGGAATCCAACCCGCGATGTCCCTGAGGTGGTCTGGAATCCAACCCGCGATGTCCCTGAGGTGGTCTGGAATCCAGCTCGCGATATCCCCGAGGTGTGCTGGAATCCAGCCCGCAATATCCATGAGGGGGTCTGGAATCCAACCCGCGATATCCCTGAGGTGGTCTGGAATCCAGCCCGCGATGTCCCTGAGGTGGTCTGCAATCCAACCCGCGATATCCCTGAGGTATGCCTGTATCTCGATTTGGACAGGCCATTATTAGTCAGTCTTTCTCACTTCTCCCCAGTATAACTTCCCACCCTACTGACCAGGTTGATTTCCTTTTCCCTTTTTTTTTTTTTGAGACAGAGTTTCGCTATGTCACCCTTGGTAGAGTGTCACGGAGTCACAATTCAATTCAAGCTCAAACTCTCAGGCTTAAGCAATTCTCTTGCCTCAGCCTCCCAAGTAGCTGAGACTACAGGCACCTGCCACAATGCCTGCTATTTTTCTATTGTAGTTGTCATTGTTGCTTACCTGGACCAGGCCAAGTGTATGTGGCCTGGTGTATGTGGCCTGCACCATAACCACCAGCCTTGGTGTATGTGGCCTGCACCATAACCTGTGTGGTGTATGTGGCCTGCACCATAACCACTGTGCTACAGGCGTAGCACCCAGGTTAATTTCCTATCATGCTCAGTATTTGTCTTCTCTGGCCTATTGACTTCTCACTCATTTTTATATCTTTCAATGTAATAAGTGGTTACTATTTAGTGCCTATTATAAAACAAAGGAAATGTTGTGTACCTCTGAGCCGTGTACACATGTAGTGAAGACGGCCACAGTCAGAACTAAGTGCCTCTTCTTTTCTGTTCTACTGCACTTTCTATACGTATCTCCTAGCACACTTAAGTAAGAGATATGTATATTCCTGCACCTAGGGATGGCTAAGGAGACAGCACTTCTTCCACCTGCAGAAAGCATTTTGTTGGCTCGGCGCCTATAGCTCAACCGGCTAAGGCGCCAGCCACATACACCTAAGGTGGCGGGTTCCAATCCCCAGCCCGGACCCGCCAAACAACAATGACGGCTGCAACCAAAAAACAGCCGGGCCTTGTGGCAGGCACCTGTGGTCCCAGCTACTTGGGAGGTGGAGGCAAGAGACTCGCTTGAGCCCAGGAGTTGGAGGTTGCTGTGAGCTGTGAGGTCAGGGCACTCTACCCAGGGGGACAGCTTGAGGCTCTGACTCAAAAAAAAACAAAAAGAAAGCATTTTGTCTGTGTGCTTGTGTTACACAGGCTTTTATAGTAGTTTAAGTTGGAAGGGGCCTCAGAAGGTGGGATGGTGAATTTTATGTGTCAAATTGATTGGGCTGCAGACATTATAATACTTGACATTATTTAGGGTGTGTCTGGGAGGGAGTTTTTGAACGAGATTAACATTTATATCAACGCACTAAGTAAAGCAGACGCCCTCCCTAATGCAGCAAGACTCATCCAATCCTCTGAAGGCTTAAGTAGAAAAAGAAGGCTGACCCTCCCTCAAGTAAGAGAGGGTCCTTCATGCTCTTTCAGCTGAGATACTGATGAAATTCTATGATTACTGTGAAGATATACTATTTCCAAATCATTATTAAAATACTTTCCACTATATTCAGAGATTCTTTTAATAATGTATGAATGACTTACTAATTTGTACGGTTCTTTTGAGGGTAAAGTTTATCACTTGGATGATATTTTAAAACCAAGCCCCTTCTAATATTTTCAAATAGAATAAGGAAAGAAAAAGGATTTTGGAAGTAACATTTTCTTTCTTTCTTTTTTTTTTTTTGAGACAGAGTTTTACTATGTCACCCTTGGTTGAGTGCCGTGGCATCACGGCTCACAGCAACCTCAAACTCTTGGGCTTAAGCAATTCTCTTCCCTCAGTCCCTCCCAAGTAGCTGGGACTACAAACGCCCACCACAATGCCTGACTATTTTTGTTGCTGTTGTTGCAATTGTCGTTGTTGCCTTAGCTGGCCCAGGCCAGGTTCAAACCCACCAGCCTCAGTGTATGTGGCTGGTGCTGTAAACACTATGTGTGCCAAGCCAGGTAACAAGTCTGAGCAATCTGTGAAGTTAAATTTCCTAAGTATACCTGGAAACACCATGAACTGGGAAGTACATGCTCTGATTGACAGCCACTCATGCCATCTGTGTACCAGTAACTGTCCCATGAAAATTGCATGTTCTCCACCGATGAGGCAGGAATCTTAAACTCAGAGCTGGTGCCTGCTAGACCTGTGACCTCAGGCAAATCCCTTCACCTGCTTGTTCACAGGGTGTGAAGGAAGCTGTTTAGACCCTCTAGTTTTCATACCAGTACTGGGAAGAGGTGTGCAGAGCCTCCAGAGAAGGGCTCTGTCTCCAGGACAATGCTGCCTATGGATGGCTCCAGGCCCTTGCCCCTGAAAGAAGACCTCACTCTGGGTGTCTTTCACAGGCCCTAAGGAATATATTGTTAAAGGCAGAAAATTTTAAATTTACAGCTAAATAATGTTCTGGAAGGGCAGAGGATGCGATGGCCCATACCCTCTCTCCAATGTCAGGCATATACTTTAGAAGGAGCCCCAGGTATTACACATGCCAGGAGGCAGATGCTCCCGGACCACCCTTCCAAAGCCAGTGCTTTCCTCTGAGTGTGATGGAAGGCATGAGACAGGTTGTCAGAACCATTCCAAATTATTCCTAAATCCTAGCAGAGCTACCGTAACCTGCATGTTTTGATCCATTTTGGCCCCTTAGTATTAAGGGCATTTTAGTTTCCACTTGCTCTTTTCCCCCAAATTCCACTTAACTTTTCCACTTAACTCCATCATTTCAATTCACTGCAATTTTCTTTGGCATTTACCTTCTGAGGAGATGCAGGTTTCGGCCTCAGGTCATGTTCTCTTGACATGTGCTCTTGGGTGAACACCTCTTTCACTTGGTGTATAGCCAGCCCATGGTCCATTCTAGCATTTCTAATACTCTATCATTATTCCAGAATCCCTAAGCTTTTCTCTCCTTGTTTTCCTGATCTGAAAACTAGACAGTTAACTACTTTATAAAGCAGTGATCCTGCAGGTTGATATGGCAGCTGTTCATTTCATGGGCTTCATAAAGATGACTGTGCGTGTGTGCGTGTGTGTCAGCGCTTCTTCCAAACTTGGATTGTGCCATTCTTAAACACCTTTTCCCTTCTTCTTCAGAAATTCTGAGGGTTGTCTTTGTACCACACCTACAACCCCCAAGTAGACTCTAATTCCCTGCAGTAATTAGCCCTAACCAATATTTAACTGCTTACATTCTTTCAATTTCTGTTTGTTTTGCCCATGACACTAATTTATAGTTAGGTTATAATGATGGCAACTACAATCATTTAAATTGCTAAGAAATGTATAAGCTGCTAGGAAACTTATTTTGGAAAGGGGGAAAAAGACCCAGAAGGTTTTTTTAAATCAGTATTTTTTTGTTTTAAAATTCTCCCATGATTTTCTCTCCACACTTTACTTCATTTTAGGTATTTTAGGAATAACTAACAGTGAACTTGTCTGAGTAAAACTGCCCTGAGCTAGTCTTTAAGTTAATTATCACTTCTTTTGCTTCTGTGAATGGCTGTTCAATGACACTGTCAGCAAGTGGAATGAACCAAATTACTTTAATTATGGAGTAATTGCACAGAGTGATGGTAATTAAATCTTGATCAATTTAAGCGAGTGAATTAATTGCTCTAACTTGGAATGCACACCACAGCAAGAGGAGTTGTTTTGTAGTTTAATTAACACCATCCACTAAAGTCTATCATATCTAAAATGTAGACAATTAATGAGTTTGATATTATTCGCACCTTCCTAAGAACTAGGACAGAATACGTGCTGGGAAAGGTAGTGTACTAAGGGAATGACAGAAAACTTAATATTCTCGTCACTTATATAGATATATTGGTTGCAATCTCTACTTTGCCTTCTGGAGAAATGTGCAAATAGAAATATTTCCATATAATTAGCTTTTGGCCCCATTTCATTTCAATATTCCCAGATCCGTGCAACAGTATACATTTCCAAATTTGTTAATGTTTTAAATTTCTACAGCCTGAATTTGATTGTGACTTTATTATTTACTTCTCTTTCGTCTGAAAGAGTCTCGCCCTTGTAAACGTATGCTTCAGGCCTTCAAAAAATTTGCTTACTTATCAATCATCATGTGTTAGAAATAGATTCCATGCTTCTTCTATTACCCATTCCCTACTTATTGGGAAATGCTTTATGTTTTTAGAGCAACTTTCCTATCTTGATCTTGATCAGTAAGTATTCACCCTTGACTACACTTTAGAATCACCTTCAAAACTCTAAAAAATAGCCAGTGCCCAGGCACCATGCCAGAATTTACAGGGGTGAAACCCAGGCAGGGGTACATTTTCAAAACAGGTTGAGAACCACTGATTTGTAAATTCCCTCTGTCTCCCCCACGAACCCCCAGAGGAAGACACAGATTTGCAGGGGGAAACCCTCTGGCCTATTTGAATGGTCAGGGCAGAGTCTGAGGGTTGAGACCTGGGCCTAATCCTCAGACTCTGCTTTCTCTCTTTTTCCCCACTAAGAGCAAATTGTTCATAAATATTTTACCACTAGAATAAATCAAGTTGATAAACCCTAGTTTAACAAACTAGAGAAGCAAAGAAGCAAAGGAAATACACATGATTTACTTAGCGGTCTTAAGCATTGTGTTATTAAGCTCCAAATGAGAAAACCATGTGTTCTTCTAGGTCCCAGGACTGTTAATATGTATGCAGGTGTCAGTGGGTAGTACTGACGAAGTAGGATTAGCAGGAGAAACGGTGCTCACCAGTTCAGCTTGATGTGAGGAATGAGTAAGTTTCTCAAGGTGGTCAAAGCCAGCGCTGGAATCTGATCTACGCTGATTTCTCTCCCTGTAGAGGCTGAACTTTCACAGTGCAGGCTCTGGCTCTGAGTTAATACAAAACAATATGGACAGACCCAATATCTTGTGCAGGATCTTGGAAAAATGCACACGTGAGTTGACATGTGATTTTGAAAAATAATATTTTTCGGCTTGGCACCTGTGGCTCTAGTGGCTAAGGTGCCAGCCACATGCACCTAAGGTGGCGGGTTCGAATCCAGCCCAGGCCCGCCAAACAACAATGATGGCTGCAACCGAAAAAAAAAAATAGCCAGGTGTTGTGGCAGGCGCCTGTGGTCCCAGCAACTTGGGAGGCAGCGGCAGGAAACTCGCTTGAGCCCAGGAGTTGGAGGTTGCTGTGAGCTGTAATGCCATGGCACTCTACCCAGGGGGATAGCTTGAGGCTCTGTCTCAAAAAAAAAAAAAAAAAGAAAAGAAAAGAAAGAAAGAAAAATAATATTTTTCTATGTGAAGGTAAAGGGGGAAAAGGTCCTGCCAACCAAGGGTACTTCAGTATGACCAAAAGGCACGCATGTGTTTGGGAAACTATGCCTGGTTTTACTATGATTGAAACATACATTGTGGAGGGAAGAGATTTTATTAAAGCAAATGGACCAAAACCAACAACAATTTATTTCTAGACTAAAAAGGTAAATTTATTTAGCTTGCTATAGTGAAATAGAATGAACAGCAGAAAGTTTGCAGAGCAGCTCAGTATTAGAAAATTGGGAAAGTCTCATTACAGGATTTGGGCTTTTGCTGGGTGTGTAAGAAAGTATAAGGAAAGTGTAGGAATGTGTACAATAGTGAAGGTCCATTGAGTGCCACCAAGAGCAGATGCAATTCAGTAACTGAGTATTTAATAATTTCATTTAGAAGGTGGGAGCATCAAAGCAGGGTTCGAATTGGCAACAGTGAAGTCTGATGAATTTGCTGGGAAAGAGGGCACTCTGGTCGTTGTTGAGATTGCGGACTCTCCTTGTCTCTGTTCCAGATATGGTCGTATAGGAAAGCTGTCTGTCCTCTGTGAGCATAGGTTTCCAATCAGTTGAGACATCACTGCCAGTGAAATTTTTCACTTTCTCAAAGGACCAGGGCCTTGATTGCCATTTTAAGGATCTAGGACTTAAACAATGAAGAATTATAAGGTATAGAAAAGCAATACAATTTCTGCTTTGGGCTGTGTGGGCGACAGTATTCAATCTGGCAGGATGAGATAGGTCCCACAGGAGCAAAGGAAAGAAAATGCTCCTGGCAGTGGGGTGGGGAGGACGGGACTGATAGAGAGGCTTTGGGGGCAGAGAAGACAAAAAGTGCAGCACACAGCAATTCAGAAATAAATAACAATGCACAGTGGCAGGGACAAATCACAGGGTGCCTTTACCTCTGCTCCTTAAACCAGGAAGAACCCTTTATCATCTTAAAGAGTTCCCTGTCCTTGAAAAGTAATTCCTAGCGTTTATTAAGTTCCTGCCTAGACAAATATAATTTCTTAGGCACCAACTTGTAGCGGTTTTGTTTCAGCACTGGTAACGCCTTTTCTCACTTAGGATAGAGTTTGCAACATGTTCATTGTGGTACAATCCAGAGCAAATATACAAAGCCAGTGCCAGGTTTCCTTGGGAGATGGACTCCGTCTGGTGGTCTAGGGCTGTGAGTACTAAATCAGCTCCCAGGAGCCTGAGCCACAGACCGTGAGGACCCAGACCATAAGGCCAGCTGATGAAACAGGGTCAGGGCACCCTGGCCTGGCCTCATTCTTCAGTGCTCTCTTCATCCCATTCTGCCTCAAAGGAAGAGTAGGTGGGCCATTCTGGAGAAGCAAGACCCTAACTGCATAGAACCCTGGACATTAGGAGGAAAAAAAGAGAGAAAACCTGTTTTGGTGTCAGGCAGGAGGTTGGCAGTAGGTGAACACAGAGGTGAAGGGACGATCTTGCTTTTTAGAAACAGAGTTCTAATCTTACTTTTGTCCTGCTCTTGTTTTTTAACCTACAAAATTTCATTTACTAATATAAAAATAGAAGCAGAGAGAAGACTGGTGATAGAGAAAAGTGATCCGAGCAGTGAAATCAGTCACAAGGAATCACACAGATTGTAACTATTGATGGCTGCCCTTTTAGGGGCAAGAAGATATAAAAAGATCCAGAAGTGTTTCCTTTTAGTCTTTGGGGGGAGGGGTAAGGGACAGATTGCCTCACGTCACTCAGTTTTAATCTTTGACCGCACATCTCTGTGAACAGCTTGGAGCAGAGGACTTCTCAATAGTTTTTTCTATTCCTTTTAGCATAAATGTTTTGAGGAGCAGATATTGGCTTGAGATCAACATTTCATAAAATTCAGATGACTTATTTACCCAGTACTTTTACAAGCTTATTCTGCAGATTAATCTTTTCTAAAACTATTTTTTAAGCCAAATGAAACTCTCAGAAAGTGAGGATTCTATTAGTTCATGACCTTATGTTTTAGCAGAGAAAAAATGGCTTTGCAACCCATAAAATGTGTTAATCTATGTAGGGATAGAAATCTTTATCCTTCCACTTACACTAGGTCCAATCAACAGAATGGATTAGGCCCTAAATAATCTGACATTAGTATTAAAACAAATATTTAAAAACATTTGTACCCATTACTGGTACATTATGTATGGAGCTTTATTTCTTGGTATTAAGATGTATCTTGACCCCAAAACTGTTTAGTAGAAATCTTTGCTATATGTTTTGAGCACTGGCCATTTGTTTTCATTCTGACAAAGCCCATGGGGTGCATGTGAGGATGCCAGGATAGGCACCCTGGTCACACAGAGAGCCCAGTCATTAAAGGTTAAATGGCGGCATGGTAAAAAAAAAATAACAGCAAGTCAGCGATCCAAGCTACTGTGTTTTTGCTTAAGTGTCAAATAAGTGGAATAGATTGTGTATTCTGGGTGGGGACAGGCCTCACTGTTGGGCCGGAGTCTTCAGCTAAAGCTCCCCGAGGAAAGGGGCATTGCCCTGGCTCAGGAACGATGAACAGGGCATGATGTGCTGGCAGAAACCAGCTCTTGGGAGTGGGGAGCCTGAAGTATAGCATTTGTCAATTTCTATAAATACTCCCCCGGCTGCCGTAAAACTATGAATGTGAAGTGGAGATGAGCCAGTGTAAATCACCTCTCCTACCACTGGGCAGTGTGACAGGTGTGTGAAGATGGCTTCAGTTGAACAAGTGTTCTGAAAAAAGCAAGGGTGGTATGGCTTAAAGTCTTCCAAGAAATAAAATAGCCTTTTGCCTTATCTTCTTCTCCTCAATTCCAAATTCAAGCACAGTCCTAATGATAAATCAAATATCTTTGAAAATTACATTAAGGACCTTTGGTGATGGTGAGGACCTAGCACCAGCTTTTCCCTGGTTGATGGCCTCGCCCTGATCTATTTACCTTCTTTCTCAGCAGCTCTTGTGAACACCCACTTGCAGGACGGGGGGTTCAGTTTAGAAGTACTGGCCACACTCTCAGAGAGCATCAAAGTTACACACAAGCATGGAATTAGACTGGATTTAAAACTCGGTAGAACTTGGCTGATTAGCTCTCTCCTGGCTGTACATTTGAAGTATGCAGTATGGGACCCCAAATCCTGATCTCATCACTCAAGAAATGTTAAAATGCCTCTGGTAAATCTGACTTTAATTCCCCTTTACTGCTGAAATAGAGGCTGTGGAAGGTAAAGCGGTGGCGCGTCTCCCGTGTGGACTCAGAGCTCTCTGGAGGGCATTTGGCAGCAGCTTTGGATGCGTGAGCGCATGCGCAAAAACCAAGGCAACAAATGTCTCTGACGGTTTTCCAGGCCCCCAGTTTCCCACTCACTCACTCATTCATTCAACCCGACAAGGGTTAAAATAGACCTGTTTTTCCTGCTAGGACCCCGGTTTCCTTCATCCCTAATCCCACTGCCTCCCCTTATTATTTTGCTACCTCCCCCTCCTGTGAACCTGAACAGACAATCCACAAGCTCAAAAAGCAGCTCTTGAAGGGCTGTTCCACAGAGGAGATTGCTCTGATGAGCCCAAGCAGAAAGTATAAAAGCTCAGAGCAGCCTCACTGGTTCTGAGGCAGGTCTACAGCAATCAGAGAGGAAGAAAACTGGGGCCGGGCCAGACCACAGGGACACACCCTCTCAGTTTTTAAGACCCCATTTCAGGGAACTTCATGGTCTTCAGATCTAGATTCCCATCCACAGAATAAAGCCTTTAACCTCCATTTGAATCACTTGACTGACTTCTTTCCTTGACATACTCACTGACGGTCTCCTCTGGCCAGCTACTCACCTAGATGTTTGGGCACATCACTGAACAGAACAAAGAGATGAGCTCTGACTCATGAAGTCCATGCTGCAGCCACCCATGATTTGGGTTGGGACACTGGCTTTACACAAGGGGCTGTAACACTGAGCGCCCCAGACAGAATCCTAGGATTCTAGACCCACTGCCCATTTTCTAAAGATTGTTTATGCCCATACTTCTCTCTCTGACTTCCCATTTTCATTCTGAATTGGGATAACGACCTGGCCTTTACCAAGCACTGCACTTTCCAGAAAGAACTTTCTAGAAAGTACCAGATTCAGAAATGGTATGAAATGGGAAATTAAAAACACAACTTAAATTATTTAGCAGAAGCAACAGGGAGATCAAGCATTTAGGACACACAGGTTACTGATTTCTCTGGTTGTAAGCATTAAGTCCTTCAGCTCATAGTGCTCAGAATGACTGTGATGGACGCCTACTACCAGGATAGCCTTTGTGCTAGAACTGCTGGTACACAGTGATAATTAAAAGCAGACTGACTTAGTTGATTTTGCTTTTAAATTCTCTCCAGACAACACACCTCCGTTTTGCCTGCTCCTGGGCTGATCACTCCTATCCTTCCCCCTTCCTTGGTTCACCACTGCCCTGTTTTAAATACTTTCTTAGATCTAGCTCATCAGTGAAGTCTTTTCCGACAAGCCCATGTCAAGGTGACTCCCGGTATCTGTTTCTTCTCTGATCATCTATAGCGGTTATACTCTGTACCTCTTAATTAGAAGCATCAGACACATGTGGGGAGCTCTCCAGCACCTGAATGTCAGGTGAGCATTTCCAGGGGGCTGTTTTATTTATGTCACCCCATTTAATTGTACACATTAATGAAACTCTGGAAAATGTGGGTGATAATAAAATTATCATACTGGGTTAAAGAAAAGGTAGATAAATACAAATGTAATCCATGTTCAAATATCCAGAGGTGTGGCACTGGCCTGAGGTCCCTGGGACAGCTCTGTCAGTACCAGATTGCTCTCCCCCGCAGGGAGAAAAGAGTGAAGAGAAGCTTTGGGGCTGTGCAGGAAGAGTAGGAAGCCCCTCTCCCTCCCTGCCATGGGGGTGGGGGTGGGGTGGGAGGAAAGATAATTACCAGGTGCCAGTTACTAGTCCCCAAGGAAGTGCCTACCCCTAGCTATGCAGAGACCCATTGATCTCAATGTTAAGCACCAGTCATTGGAATCATCTAGATTCTTTAAAAATTGACCACACGTCCCCCTCAGAGATTTATAAAATAATTAGTCTAGGGTATGTCCTGGAGATATCAGAATTTTTCAAAGCTTCCCCTCTCCCCAGGTGTTTCTCCTGAGCAGCTGCCAAGATTGAAACCCTGAGTTAGAGCAAGCCCAGCTGCAGGGTAGCTGGTCACACCCACATTTATTGAGCAACTACTATCCCCAGGCACTATGCCGAGAGCTTTGCACAGAGCCTTTCTGATCCTAAAAATCAACTTGCAGGTGGGTATGTTCTTCTTAAGACAGAGTCAAGGTCACAGAGAGTCATCCCACTTCCCTGCCCCTAAATACAATCCCTTCCTGCTAAACCTGCTGCCTCTGCTGGAAGGACAACACTGTCATACCCAACAACAAAAAGAGAAGTAGGAAGAGGCCAGAGATTATCCCCTCAAACCCCTTTGTTAAAGATGATAAAGACATGGAAAGAAACTCTCCAGCACCCTTCTACCCATGTGGAACCCTTTCCTTCCTCCAGTCATGCTGCTGACACCTCGGGAACCCTCTGCCACTGTTGGAGCACCATGCTCAGCCTCGGAAAGGCTGGGCGCTGAGGGGCTCATCACAGGACAGCACACGGGGCAGGCACAGAGGGGCTCATCACAGGACAGCACACGGGGCTGGGCGCCGAGGGGCTCATCACAGGACAGCACACGGGGCTGGGCGCCGAGGGGCTCATCACAGGACAGCACATGGGGCTGGGCGCCGAGGGGCTCATCACAGGACAGCACATGGGGCTGGGCGCTGAGGGGTTCATCACAGGACAGCACACGGGGCAGGCACAGAGGGGCTCATCACAGGATAGCACACGGGGCAGGCACAGAGGGGCTCATCACAGGACAGCACACGGGGCTGGGCGCCGAGGGGCTCATCACAGGACAGCACAAGGGGCAGGCACAGAGGGGCTCATCACAGGACAGCACATGGGGCTGGGCGCCGAGGGGCTCATCACAGGACAGCACACGGGGCTGGGCGCCGAGGGGCTTATCACAGGACAGCACACGGGGCAGGCACAGAGGGGCTCATCACAGGACAGCACACTGGGCAGGCACAGAGGGGCTCATCACAGGACAGCACACAGGGCTGTGCTCAGAGGGTCTCATCACAGGAGAGCACACAGGCTTTGCCTCTAGGACAGGCTCTTGTCGGCCTGAGCAGCAAGCATGGAATGAGACTACCTTGGAATAGTAATGCAGAGCAGGGCCTAAATCAATGGAAAGGCAGTGAGTTGCTCCAGCCTCTTATTTAGAAGGTGACCCTCAAACCAGCTGCACCAACACCAAGTGGAGCCTTGTTAGAAATGCCGACTCTCAGGCCCACTGGACCCACCGATTTCAAATCCATGTCTGAAACGGTTCCCGAGGTGGTGTGTCTGTGCCTTAAAGCCTGAGGAGTGCGGGTCAGCAGCATTGCCCCAGTCCCAGCGCTTGCTTCAGGAACATCTGTTTATCCTTTTTTTCTTAAGGACTGCCCCCAGATACACATTTTTTAAAACAGCTTAGTTGCCATTCTCCCTGTCCTTCTTAAAGCACAGAAAACTCAGATGAGCAGAGAACTGGGGTCTTGCTCAGAACCGTCTTTTGTAAGGCTTCCTCCCATGCCCCATGCCCCAGCCCAGCTGCTGACATTTAGTCACATTCTGCTACAGCAATTCTAGCATTTCGGAAGGGAAATTCATTTCTCTCCCTCTGGATTATGAAGGCCTGGAGCAAAGGAGGTGAAGAAAGCTGTGCTGGGAGGAAACTGGTATTGGAAGTATCAGGTGCAGCAGCAAGGTCAGATGCCTTCCGTTTTAGGTTCTAGTGCTTTATTTAGGTCTCAGCGATCTATCCCTTAAACAGAGACGTTCTTTAGTAAGGCCACAGACAAAGGTTTATAGTTCTGAAGGGCTCAACATTTGACTCACAAGTCCTTATATTGAGTTACACCCTAAACAGGGATTGTGTTCCTCTCTGTCTGCGGTAATTAGACTCAGTGAAGCCCTCTTCACCATGATCTTCAAACACTTGTAATATTAATTATTAAGTGTTCCACTTACTAAGGACAGGTGCAGCCTCATTTAATCTTACATCAGTGCATGGTTTTCACATAGTCAAGTAATAAAATAGATCTCTTTCTCAGACCCTAGATCTATCTGTTCAGTAAAACTATTCTGCTCCTTGTTCTATTATTAAGAATAGAGACCTACCTTTGCTATTGAACGTAGTCAAAAACAAAATCTACTCAAAGAGAGGAACAAATTTGCACATACTAGGAAACTCTTTGGACTTTAAAGGATGTGGGTGACTTTGAAACAAACTGTTTATTCTTGGAAAGTTGCAGAATTATGCTATAAAATGTTTGTTTCAGGGAAAATTAATTATGATCTTAAGTCATGGGTTAGAAATATAATTAAACTGATTAGTGTCATAAATGAAAAGCAAGGCCTGTGACAGCTTCCTGCATCCCCCTCCCTTCCCCCAGAATGCTCTTAAAGAAACATTTAAAACATAAGCCTTTGTTCCCTCAATCTGTGGTGCTCAGGTCAGGTGGACCCTGCTGCGTGGCTGAAATATTTCAAACAGTCACTCACAAATGTGTCATTTGACCTGCTGTTATTCCAAAGAGGTATGAAAAATGTGTTTCTTGCTGAGATAACCTGAAATCAAATAAACATAATCTCTTTAATTCTTTCTAAATAGTTCCATATTTTAAGTCTAAACACAATAGAATACAAAGCTTCTGGCTTTAAAAAAAGTTTTTTATTTTTTATGTATGTGTTGGTGTTGGATTTTTTTTCCTTCTAGTTTGTGTTGGTTTGATTTTAAGAGTATAATTTATGTTTAAAACCAAAGGAATATGTTTCCCTTGCTGTGGAGATACACCAAAGGTGGGAACGTTGTACTTGTTTGAATGTGTGAGTGTGCCTTCATGACGGCAATCTTTCAGCAGGAACAAGAGCTCTTATTTACATTAACTCTCACCTGATAGAACAGAGGAGTCCTCACCAAGGCTTTCAACAAACCGAGCAATATTTCCTTGTGTAAAATTGGTTCTGGTCCATTGTTTTTATTTATCTGAAATAATGGTACTCACTGAAGTTTGTAATAACACTGTCATGGCTGAAGGGAGTTTGCTTTAGGTATTATATCTATTATCTGCTCCCTCTCCCTTCTTTAAACAGAGCCTCCAAGGAGACAGTCTGGATGTGGCTCGGCTTTAAGACGGAAAAAAGCACAAAAGCTTGCCTAAAACCTCACGGCATGGGATGTTATTTTAGATTGTTTTAAGATTTTTAATAATTCTTGTTTGCTTGCCCTTGGCATTGAGCTGGATAAAAGAGAACTTGCCTTATTCGTAGAGGAGAATTCTAAGGCTTGAAGTCAATACAAAAATGTTCTATTAATTTTCTTTGCTGTCCTATGAGGTGAGCCTACCTAACCTTTTGCCCAAACAAGGAGTATTTACCTAGTGCTCACCCCCGTGTCGGACTCACTCGCAGTTGGAAGCATTTCCTTTTCTTCACCACCACTAGAGTATGCTGTAGTGCCATAAAATTCAGAAGCCTTTCTTTGGCTGGTTGGCAAGGTAGATGGATGAAACGCCTAGAAACAGTCTCTCCATCTAATTACAGAAGTGTCCCTTTAATTGTCTTAGTAAGACCAGATTATGTTCACCAATTTGGTTTAGGTGGAACTGAAGACAAGCTCCAACATTCACACATGACAACATTTTGAGTGAGTTCATTTTTTGTATTTGAATTAGCTCCACTTAGCTCCAGATTCAAATAAAATTCAAATACAAATACTAGTTCTCTGCCATCCACAAGCTATATTTTTACTTTATTATAAAAAGCATCACTGTGGACCTAACACATGAATGTATGTGGGGTTGTTTGGGCAGATTTAACTCCTTTGAAGAGAGAAAGGAGTCTGTAGGCAGCAATGGTTGTGTCTCCCACTTTTTTTTTTTAATCTCTACCATCTTTTTGGTAGGAGGGGGGCGGTTAATCCCAACTACCATCAGAGTAGCCAACCTTCATCAACATCAATACATTCTCCAGAATGAGAAGGTTTAGCCTGAGGGTCTGGCACCCTTATGTCAAATCCCAGGCAGAAGCCCCTGCCTCAATCTTGGCTGCCGGGTTTTGCTAAGAGCACCGTGCAGGACCTCTGTGGCAGCTGTCATGCTAGTGGACAGCCCCATGCTGACCAGTGCCATTCCATCATCCTTTAGTGGCACCACCCCCATCCCTCTATCAGAGCCCTACTTTGTACCTTCCTTCCTCCTTAGAGAAGGTGGGTTACTGATACTCTCTCTAGGCAGTGTCCCTTGAGCCCCACTGTGTGTCCAGTGACCTACAGTCCTTTTGCTCCGAGACCTTTAAACAGCTTCACGCCCAAAATAACTTCCTCCCCTGGATGTCAGTCATGGTCACGCCAGCAAAGTCTGAAATGAGGCCCTTATGACTAGGACCACCTGTCTGCCTGGATGTTTAGGACTCTGCTCAGGTCTCAGTGACTGCCAGCACTGGGGCTCATATTCTCCTTCTGACCACAAGGCAGCCCAGGACTGTAGCCAGGTTGGCCCAGACAAATGAAGGCCCAGTTCAGGGGCAGCTGTGTGGTGGATTTGGAGAAGCATGGCTGTCAGAGTCAGCCCAGGGTGCCAGCTTCCTTTGCTCCAGGGCAGGCGTAAGGGGATCCCTATGGGTGTCCAACCACTGGTGTGAGTGTGTAACACTCCCTAGCCCTGTAAAACTCAAGTTAGATTTGGAGCAGACACCATGCCAGCCCTTGGGTGACGGGAGGGGTGGTGAGTGCTCTTCAGCTGAGACTTTCTCACACACAGTGGGAACACAAAGAGGTAGCCTGGGGGATATAATGCCCACCCACACCCCCATTAATCTCCAAACTCTACCTCGCCCATTTCAAAGCAACCCCAAATAAAAGCAGAATCTACACTGAAGCATTATACTCGCTATGTAAGTACAACTTTAAGCCAAGTCAGTAATGAGTGACCCTCTGCCTTCTAATAAGAGTGTCATCCATACATTTTTCATTGCTCTTCTTCCGCTGTGGGGAAGACCTTGCCCCAGACTCCTGGTCAAACCCTTCAGATTCCCCTTCCAGAAATTTAGGGGAGCCAACGCCTATGTGGCTCTAAGCTATCTAGGGCAAATGAGCACAATCTATCTTATTCCTGATGCCAAGATTCTATCAGGACCAGAAGCCCCCCAAGTGCCAGGTTCTGTGGACCTCAGAGGCTCCTGAGAACACTCTTGATGGTCTGTGTGGTTAACAAAATTCCCTCATGGACACTCCCTCTGCTCTTACTCTATTAGATTTCTTTGGGCTCTATGCTTGTGTGATTTGCAGGCTGTCTTTGGGCAGAAAAACTAATACAAATCCAGCAATCTACTTCTTCTCTCTTGGGCAATAGCATGAAGCTGTGCACAGAGAGAGCCCAGGCTGCAGACCCCTCAGCTTGTCAGCTTCGTGTCTAGGAGGTTGGTGCAAACTCCCTGTGCCTCAACCGAAATAGGAATAGGTTTTCCAATTCCAAAATTAGGAATAGCTTTTCCTATTTTGTGCAAGGGTAACATCAGATGCCAAGCTTATCGTGGTATCCTGCCACCCTGGAAGTAGAGATCAATGCTATTGTCTCAGGCAGAGAATTAGTGATCTGGTGCCTTAACTGATCCATTCACCTAAAGATGGTTTATTCAATGCATTTGTCAAAACTGCTTTTAAGAAGGAAATATTATATTATTCCTTCAAGACTTTGTATTACTTACCAAATAAGCTATAATTTCAAAGTGACAAATTTTGGAGAAATTTGAAAAGAAAAAAATAGTTCTGACATTTGTAAAAACATAAACATGTTTTCTTACTATGGTACTGAATTTTCACCTTTAAACGTATCATGACATAATGGTTTTGTCTAGTCATTGCAATTACTTAAATGTATTATGGGAGGAGTTGGAAGTATAAAAAGGGAAAAATATATATTGCTTCATCTTCTGAATCATGTATATCCCACCCGGCTAGAACTGCACCCCTAGGAGTCATAAACAAAGTGTGTTAAGCAGAATATATTGTGTTGAATAACAGGAGCTCATAGTGCATGACGATGAACTTACTTGATAATCTTATATCAAAACACAAGCACATGTCTATTTGGGGGCATTTCTTCCTGCAGCACTGTGCGCATTCAGTACAGTGACTGAGAGCAGAATACCATGGGGAGAGCACTGCGCTAAGGCCCAGTTCCAGCACTGCCGTCAGCCTGCCGTGTGGCTTGGGTTGTGTAGCCCTGGTGTTCCTTCCTCATCTGTAAGATGAAAGGTCCACCTTTAGGTGATGGCCCTCCACCCAGGGGCTCGCCAGGTCCCTGGGAAGCTCTGAAGACATTCAGCTTTCCACGTTCCACCTGTGACTGGGAATTACTCTCTAAACTTGCTACTTTGGAGAACACTCCATGCTTGGTCTTTCTTTAACATGACTCTTTTCTCACCCTATTTATAGAAATATTTGGGAAAGGATTCCTCAAACTCAAGTGCAGTCTTTTCCATCATTTCCCTTGCTTCCTGCTGATTGGTTTCGGGACATGCACCTTTGCCTCTCCAGCCTAGCCCACACTTTACTCCTCCTGTGTCTCTGGGTGCCTCCTGCACAAGAGTTCCACACAGCTCTGACTCCTCCTTGGGCTCTGTCCTCACAGCTCACTAGTCCCCACTGCAGAAGCCACTTGTCAGAATGGGAGCAGCCCCTGTCCCCTGTCCCCACCCCTCACACACACATGCTTGCTCTGGTGTCTACCCATGCCTGTGACAGGGCACTTTAGAAGCTGACTCCAGGACTCAGATTAAATCAAAGGGCCCAGATGAGCGTCTGCTGTGGTCTGTGTGTGTGGCCCTGAGGTGGAATTCATGGGTTTGAACTTCTGCCCTGGCACCCACTTCCTATGTATGTGACTTGGGTAAGTTTCCCAACCTCACTGCAGTTCCCTGGCCTCATCTGTAAAATAGGAATACAATTTCTTTGCTATCTTATAGAGTGTAAAATGAGAACACATAACAGCTGTGAGTTTCTGAGAGCTTATTCTGAAGCAGGCAGTCTCCAGAACATTGCGGATCTATTAATTCATTTCACAGGTAGAGGAGGTAAATCTCAGCTGTAGTTCTATAATTTACATCATGTATTTGCTGAAAAGCCTCGTGCACAGTAGGAATTCAAAAAATATTAATTTAAATAAGATCTGTCTATGTGTTTGTCCTGACTTAATATCTATTTAGAACCGAGAATGTGGGGTCTTACTGCAGACATTGTGACTATTCCTTGATTTTGCGGTCTGATTGTTGCAGAAGGGTCTGCATCACTCTCCATGTCACTACCTTGTCTGCTCAGCCAGTTCCCTCAGGACTGGTGGTTTTTCTTCCTCCCATCCCAACCACCTGCTCAGGACTCTCTCAAAGTGAGACCTTCCTTCCTGACTGCTGTGTCTTTAAGCCCAAGCAGGGGGGGTTAAAATATTTCTGCTCTGGCCTCTGCCCTGGCTGCTGTTGTCACCGTGGGAAGGGTTGCACATGCAATTATAAGGTGGGAATAGAACAGTTAAGAATAAGGAGCAATTAAAAGTCAGGAAAATGAAAAACACTGAAAAATTCATCAGATGCACTAACTAGTAGTCTGTTTATAAGGAAGAGGTAATTAGCAAACTGAAAGAAGTAAATAAATCTTTTAAAATGTAAATCTCAGAGAGATAATAAATGAACTGAGTGCCAAGCAGAATATATTAGAAAAGGTGTCTGCCCAGACACATTACAGGAAATTTTTACAAGAGAAAGAAAAGAAAAAAGAAATCCTAAAAGCTGCCTGAGAGAAAAGGCTAAACAGCTAAAGAAATGAAAATTTGAGTGATAACAGATTTCTTGTTAATAAATTCTAGGGGAAAAAATAAAGTTAAAAAAGTGCTGAGGGGGAAAATGGTGAGTCTAAAATTCTATACCCAGCTAAATCATCATTTAGAATCAAGTCAAAGAACAGAAAAGTTCAGACACACAGAGATTTGGAAACTACTAAAGGAAATATTTCAGAAAAAAGAAAAAATAAGCCCAGAAGGAAATGGCAGCATCAAAGAAGTAATAATGAAAAAAAAGTTAGTAAGTATAAGTACTGCCCCCAAAGCACCTGCATTTGAATATGAATGTTATACTGTATTTAATTTAGCTTTAGTTTTCTTTTATTTCTACCACCATTACTCTGGCTGGGACCAAAGCCAGCTGTCACCTATATTACTCCTGTAGTTACCCTTCACCCCGTGTCCTGCCTCTGCCCTCACCTCCTTTCCTCCACACTACAGCCAGAGTAAATTTTCTAAAACATGAGTCATAAAATCTTCTGAAAGTTTCCTAATGTTTTTAGGACAAAGGTTCTAGGATAGTATGTGACAAGATCAGCTTTGTTTTGAGTTTCATTCTTGCTGCTCTAGGTATTTTTTCCTTCCCCATGCCAAGTAAATAGTCAGATCTTGGTATTTTCTTGGGTCCATGTCTGAAAACTCAAAGGAGCAGTGACCAGGAAGATTATAACAGTACCAGTTTTTATTTGTGAACTTTGGGTTTGTGGATATCTATTTGCCCAGAAGAGGAGAGCATAGGATTGGGTATTTAAGAGACAGAAGTAGCTGAGCTAGTGTGGTGGGAGACATTTCCAGAGGTAAGAGTCCAGGTTCTTGAAGGTTTCAAGCAGATGAGGACCCAGAGTGGCTTGTCAACACCGCTCCAGACTAAGGACGGACAGAGGATGCTGGAGCAGATTAAAGGGAACAAGGGTGGCATTATTCACAGACAACCCTCTTTTGGTATCTGGAGGGAAATCTCTGCAGGCTCAAAGTTGGCAGCAGTGTTGACTGCACTGGCTTTCCTGGGGCGAGGAAGACTTGGATAATGACTACATTGGCAGACTACAGACTAAGTGCAGAATGTCTCAGCTGTGTCAGCCCCGAGGCCTCTCCTATGACCTTAGTGGGGTGGGGTAAAAAAGAGTCCCAATAAAGGGATAGAGACTCAAAGCAGATTCAGTGTGACTTAACAAAATGAAGTCAGTGTGCCCATGCTATGTGAATTAGAGTCCCCACCTGTCCTCACCTCAGTTATCACCTCTGCATAACATGGCCCTCCCACCTCTGTACCAAAGCAGCGCACCATTCCCTCCACCACCCCAGGTCTTCACATGAGCCCAGGCCCCTCCTCCAGCAGCCCTAGTTCGTGACCTGGGGTTCCATGAAGCCACCCTGTACTTCCCCAATTCATGGCCCTTGTTACACAATGTTATTGTCTCCACAGGTCTGCAAGCTGAGAGATGACAAAATGTAGGGTGACCAGACGTCCCGCTTTTGGCGGGACAGTCCCGATTTTTAAGAATTTGTCCCGCATCCCGTGGCATTTTTAAAAAGTCCCAATTTTTGGAAAGAACGCACTAACGGGTGAGAGAACAGTAAGGGAATATACGGTTTTTGGCTGCCACGTGGCTATTTCGCCAGGATATGAGTTTTATATTATTTTTGTTAATTTTATAATGTTAAACTGTAATAATAACAAATAATTGTTGAGAAGTGATTATCAAGAACTGCTTATCAAAGTTTGAATTGTTTCCCGGCCCCGCCCCCCCCGTCCCCCCCGCCCCCC
>CAUYTI010126703.1:0-69193 GCA_963575145.1 Galago senegalensis | reverse complement strand
ACCGCCAAACAACAATGACGGCTGCAACCAGAAAATAGCCAGGCGTTGTGGCGGCCGCCTGTGGTCCCAGCTACTTGGGAGGCTGAGGCAAGAGACTCACTTGAGCCCAGGAGTTGGAGGTTGCTATGAGCTGTAATGCCACGGCACTCTACCCAGGGGGACAGCTTGAGGCTCTGTCTCAAAAAAAAAAAAAAAAAAAGTAACATAACCTGCAGAAATTATATATGAATCAAAATTATATATAGCAATGTGCAAAAAAAAAACACTTGGCCAACTGTAAATTACTATATCAACACAAGTTATTGTTATTAATATTAATTATCTGTTCATAAAGAGCCCCACCAGAAGATGAAAATCTAATTAAGCCAGACTAAACAAAACAAACAAACAAAAAGAAAATCCCACTCCTTTCTGGTCCACCCTCAGCTGTTCAGGGCCTTGCAGGCAGCAGGTCTTCAGTGAGTGAGAGCAGAACTGAATTATACTTCAAGTCCTCTTCCCTCCCTCTCCCCCAGTCCACAGCCCAGCTGCATTGGCCATGCCAGGACCCGGCTGAGGGTAGGAAGCGGTGTGATTGTCTGCCTCTCTGGCTGCATTCCTTAGCTAAATATAAATGATTTGTCCAGGCCATTGTTTGAAATTATCCATAATCCCCCTCCTCCCTTCCCCATTACTGATGACAAGCTGACTGCATATCTTTACAGCAGAACATACATACAACTTTCTCTGTGACTATTTTTAGTAGAGAAAAGGGAGCTAAGTGGGCAGGTATATAAGGATTGGCTCGGGATCCTCAGTTTTCTCCACAAGTCCAGGAAAACTTCCTGGAGGAGGAAATACCTGAGCCTTGCCAGAGAAGGGGACAGCTGAAAAGCAGAAAGGCACCCTCACAAAAGAAGAGTTTGCTCCTTGGATCCAAGAGAGGTAACAGCCCCTGCCTTCTCCCCTCACTTTGGGGGATGAGGAGGAAAGGTCAACACAGCTCAGGGGAACCCATACTATCCCAAGCTTCAAACTTCCCTAGACACTACAGACGTTCTGGAGAAGATGTAGACAAGACCAGCATCTTCGTCAAAGAGAGAGGATCTAAGGCTCTAGTTCTGACATGCACAAGTACAAATCTTGCTCTCATAATAAGCCAGTTTCTTATTTGGATTTTTTTTTCTTTTAACCACAAGAAAGTTTTTTAAAGTCCCAAACTTGAACGCACAGATGGGCTACATCTCGGACCTTGAGGTGTGCCAAAGCCCTGTCACTCTGAGTGCTGATCTCCCAGCAGTGGCCCAAGAAGTGGTAGGGAATTCAGGGGGCTGCAGGCCATATCCAGCCCTACCCTAAGGCCCCCTGACCCTCACTGGGGCCCTTGTATGGACTGTCCCAAGCCGGTCCGCTGGTCCACACAGTCAGAAACGCTTGACAGCTCTGGTCAGTCTCCCTTTCCGCTGCATCCCACAGACCTCCCACCCCTCCGCCTGGGCTTTGCGGTCCACTCTCCCCATTCTCTTGCAATTCCATTCCCAAAAGGTCTGCCTCCGAGCTCCTCCCCTGAGAGACCTCACTCCGCTCGGTGCCCGAGCCCCACACACATCTTCCCCTTCCCGGCCCACTTTCCCCCCAACAACGACGCCTAGTTCTCTCGCCCCTTGCAGCCCTGCCCACGCCGCCTCTCCGAGCGCCCCCTCTCCCGGGCGTCCCGGCCGCTCCCCTTCTCGGAACCGGGTAGGGGGCTTGCCCTGCCCGCCCGGCGTCCGGCGCCCGCCCGAGCCGGCGCAACTCACCACCCTCCGAGTCTCCACACGCCTCCCGCCACCCGCCGCCGCGCCCTCCCCGGGGCCGCACTCACCGAGCTCGCAGGACTGAGGGTCCCGACTCCGCTGGAGCTCCCGCACCGCCACCGCCACCGCCACCAGCGGAAACGGGGGGCGGGGCCGGGAACTGGCGGCGGGGCCGGGAGGGGGCGGCGGGAGGCGGGGCCTGCCCGGGAACGGCGAGGCCCTGGGGCGGGGCTACCACAGGGGCGGGGCGAGACCGAGGGGGCCTGATCCCCGCGGGAGGGGAGCCGGCCGGGAAGAGTCGAGCCGCGGCGCCCGGGAGCTGGGCCTCTGGCGGGCAGGGAGGGCGGGCCAGGGGCGTGCGGGGCTGCGAGCCTGCGCCACCCGCTGGCCGAGCCCCGGAGGTTAAAGGTGGAGGGAGCGGAGGTCTGAGCGCGGGGTCCGCGGGGCACGGGCGCCGTCTCCGTGTTCCGGAAGCCTCCCTCTCCACCCGGATTCCCGGATCAGCGGCTGAGGAGGTGTTACGTGCAGCACCACGCCTTCCCCCTACCCCGAACAGGCCTGGACTCAGCACCCCCAGGGTTAGGAAGGAGGTCAGGGCCTGGCAGTTAGTGCTCCTGGGCTCCGCGTCCTCATGGCACCCAAGGGCCGCCCTGGCCAGGGTCACAGCGTTCCCCCTCCTGCCAGGCTGTCTGGCTTCACCCACCCCACACCCCCCCACACACACACCTAAGTAACCCTTCCCTGATATTTGGCAAGGACTAGTTGAGTTGCTGACAACGCGAGTGTGTTTATTAGACACTGCGCGGAGATATCTCTGCTAGAGGAGCCGCTGCCTTCCAGAAGCGGAAGGCCTCCAAGTGTTGGTGAAGGGCACTGTGTGCGGGAGGGGCTGACCTGAAGCAGGGGAAACTCCAAGTTAGACATCTCTGGCCTAGCACTTATATAAACTTTTCCTGGCCGGGACTCTTGAAGCCAGAGGTTCCAGACTTGTTTCCAAAGAAACCACTAAAATGCCATCTCTTCGCCGCCTCATTACTGACATCTAAAATGCATTCTGTGCTTCCAGCATGCATCACAGTAGCCCTAAGTGACTTGAGACAAATTTTTAAAACTTGACTATAATTGCAAGGATCCCTTTGCTTTCTCTTAATTAGACAGTTTCCATTCATCTCCTGGGCCCCCTTTCCCCTCATACACACACAATCTGTTTTTGTCTATCAGACTGAAACCTATAATCCATCTTCTTCTGACTCTCTTCTCACCAAGTGAAGTACTCTTCCTTCCTTCTTTGTTCAATGCCCCCAACGTCTTCCTGGACTAACTCCCACCCACCCTGATCTCTCTAGTCACTGCAACAGCCTCTTAGCACATGTTGCCAACACTGCTGAGATTCTAGAAAAGGAAATTGAGGCTCAGAGAGGGAAAGAGATGTGCTAATGATGTATGTCAGTGAATCATCTCACAGTAAGGACGGCAAGAGAAAGCCTGGTGAAGTAGCAACCACAGGTCTTTTGAGCCATACACACCTGTCTGAACCCTTTCTCTGCCTCTTATAGGCTGCGACCTCTGTAGGCCTCAGTTTCCCCACCTGGGTAATGGGGGATAAGAATATCAATTCCATATGGTTAATGGGCTGACCAAGATGATGGAGACACAAGCAAAATACTTGGTGCATGGTGAATGCTCGACAAGGCTAGCTTCCTCTTGCGCTTTAAAGGAAGATAAGCAAATCTGAAATAATGACATTTCTAAGTCTTAGAGTTAGATGAAACCTTACAAAATGCCCTCAGCAGTAACCTAGAAGGTGGCCACAAAGCTCACCTTTTTTGACACATCCAGAGATGGAGGCCTCAGAGCCTCTGCAGGGCTGACAACTAGAGGGAGACCTGTGGAGATGGGATTATTCAGCACAAAGGATGCCAAGGTGATTAGTGGTCTGTGAGGCAGACACACTGATCATGTCCACTGAGGACTAAAACTCAAATAAACCTGACAACAAGGCAAGACAGCCTTGGAGCTCCCAAAGCATGAGGTAACAGTTTATTGTACCAGGTTTCTGAGAAATGTCATTGACTTCCTGTCCTGGAGATTCCGAAAAATTCAAGGAATACCATACATCAGTTATAGGTGGGGTGACTATCTCCAGGTTCCTGGACATATACTACTTATTCCTCTTGTCCTGGCATAGTTATTAATAGTCCCCCATTCACTCTGAAAATACAGTGTGGACAATAAATTATATGCCACTTTATCTAACAACAAAGCCAGGACTCCAAACAGCTCCTCCCAGCCCTGGATGTCAGCAACTCCGCTGAAATCTCTGGATCCCCAGACACTTCAAAAGATAGTATGTCAGTTTATCCCCTTGAAATCACCAAATCAAATCAAAAATGATAATAAGCAAAAATAAAATTTCCAGCCAGCCTCCCAAGTCAAGTTTCAGGGATAGTGCCTGCTGAATTGTGACACCTAGTGGGGAGAGTTCACACTGCGGTAGGGTGAGTTTGGGAACCCTTCACCGTGGGCCACCCACAGGTTTCAGGTTGACTTGTAAGGCAGAGAGCAGCCAAACTTACCAAGTGCTTGTGTGCCAACCTTAGTTCTAAGAACTTTACATGTTTAATGCATTGATCCCCACAACTACTCCATCATCACCCTGTCATCTTACAGATGAAGAACTAGAGGCTTAGGCAGGTTAGGTGATTCCTCCCAGGTCATTTTACACAGTAAATGACTTAAGCTATGATCTAACCCCCAGTGGTCTGGCTGCAGGGCTTGTGCACTTGCTGCTACTCCACGAAGCCACTAAGCTACCCCTTCAGAGAGGTCTTTCACCCAAAGAGAAGCCCCGAGCCCTTTGACACGGAGGTGATGTGAAGGCAGAGTGAGAAGCAGAAGGTACTGGGGGGTTCTTCTCCCATGTCTGCCAGTAAGAAGCAGCATTTTCCACATCTGTAAAATCAGGGCATTAAGCCAGACAAGGAGAAGACTTGTAAACCACTATTTAATTACATAATGAGGAGAGCTACTAGGTTTTGGTTTTTGTTTTGCAGGGGAGGGGGGAGGTGTTTGTTTTTGATAGAGTCTTACTCTGTCACCCTGGGTAGAGTGCTGTGGCATCAGCCTAGCTATCAGCAACTTTGAACTCCTGGACTACAGCAATCCTCTTCCCTCAAGCCTCCCAAGTAGCTAAGACAATAGGTGTGCACCACCACATCTGGTTAGTTTGTCTATTTTTTTTTTTTTTAGACAGAACCTCAAGCTATCCCCCTGGGTAGAGTGCTATGGCATCACAGCTTATAGCAACCTCCAACTCCTGGGCTCAAGCGAGTCTCCTTCCTGCCTCAGCCTCCCAAGTAGCTGGGACCACAGGCACCCACCACAACGCCTGGCTATTTTTTGGTTGCAACCATCATTGTTGTTTGGAGGGCCTGGGCTGGATTCAAACCCACCACCTTAGGTGTATGTGGCTGGCGCCCTAGCCACTTGAGCCACAGGCGACGAGCCTAGTTTGTCTATTTTTAGTAGAGACTGGGTCTCGCTCTTGCTCAGGCTGGTCTCAAACTCCAGAGCTCAAGCAATCGACCTCCCTCGGCCTCCCAGCTCTCAGTACACACAGCTGCAAGCTGCTGTTTTAAAGACGTTCTTCCTAGGCCGGGCACAGTAGCTCATGCCTATAAATTTAAAGGCCGAGGTAGGAGGATCCCTTGAGATCAGGAATTCAAGGCCAGCCTGAGAAGGTGTGAGACCTTGTTTCTACTAAAAATGGAAAAATTAGACAGGTATAGTGGCTGGCACCTGTAGTCTCAGCTGCTTGGGAGGCTGAAGCAGGAAGATCCCTTGAGCCCAGGAGTTTGAGGTTGCTATGAGTCAGGCTGACACCATGGCACTCTAGCCTGGGCAACAGAATGAGACTCTCAAAAACAACAAATAAACAAACAAAACCAGAACAACAAAAAAGCGCCCTTGACAACATTTACTCATGCAATTTATAAGATGGTTACCAATCTCTGACACCTACCAGGTGCACCAAAAGGACCCCAAACCCAGAACTCCCACAGCTGTCAAAGTGAGGTGAGCAAAAGTAACTCAGAACTGTCACTCCATGTGCCCTCTTCTAAAGAACCATCCCTACGGCCCTTCCTTCCTTCACCTTTTTTCTCCTCCAAGGCTCAAAAGTGAGGCAGGATTGAGGGGATGATGGGGTTTTTATACAAGTCTTTGTTATATAAGATTGCCATATGATTTGGAGGACAGGCTTCTTTTTTTTTTTTTTTTTTTTTTGAGACAGAGCCTCAAGCTGTCGACCTCTGGGTGGAGTGCAGTGGCATCACAGCTCGCATCCTCCAACTACTGGGCTCAAGCGAGTCTCCTGCCTCTGCCTCCCAAGTAGCTGGGACTATAGGCACCCACCACAACGCCCAGCTATTTTTTGGTTGCAGCCATCATTGTTATTTGGCGGGCCCAGGCTGGATTCGAACCCACCACCTTAGGTGTATGTGGCTGGCGCCTTAGCCACTTGAGCCACAGGCGCCAAGCCAGGACAGGCTTCTTTTAAAAAACATTGTTAGGCCAGGCGCATTGGCTCACGCCTTTAATCCTAGTACTCTGGGAGGCCAAGGAGGGTGAATTGCCTGAACTCACAGGTTTAAGACCAGCCTGAGCCAAGACCTAATCTCCTTTAAAAAAAAAAAAAAAAAGCCATGCATTGTGGCAAGCACCTGTAGTCCCAGCTACTTGGGAGGCTGAGACCAAAAAATTGCTTGTGCCAAAGAGTTTGAGGTTGCTGTGAGCTATGATGCCAGGGCACTCTACCGAGGGCAACAAAATGAGACTCTGTCTCCAAAAAAATAATAAAAATAATTGTTTACCTGCAATTCAAATTTAACTGAGTGTTTTATATTTTTAATCACTAACTCTACCAATTCTACTTTGTTATTGATTACTGCTAAAACAATTGGAAAACACAGACTAGTTCAGAGGAGGGCAAATGTTGTCAGTGAAGGGCCAGATAAAAAATATTTTAGTCTTTGTAGATTATGCAGTCCGTGTCCCAGTTAGTCAGCTGGACAACAAGGGCACAAAAGCAGCCATAAGTCATGCATACATGAATTAGCATGACAGTGTTCCAATGAAACTTTATTACAAACACAGGCATCATTCCACAGTTAGCCAACCCCTATACTAGGCTAGTGTGTTTTTTCCAATTGGGAACTTCAGACTCCTGCCTATCCTCAGACATATTGTGAGGATGAGGGCGGGCAAGACCCAAGTTTTCACATGTGAAAAACAGCAAGACTGATCAAAAGCATTGAGTATAATGAATACCAGCAGTCCTATGAGTGGGTACGTGCACGTGTGTATGTGAGAGCCCGAGATGGGTCAGTGCCTGGAGAAAGCTTACTCCTCTAGAAGGTTTGGAGCCCCCTAGGTTTTTGATCTGAAGAGGGGCAGATTCTGTGTCTGGATCACTGCTGGTCAGCGCGTGCTCTATAAAGACAGAAATTCACAGGCAACATTGTGCAATCTGACAAAAATTACAGAGTCCAAGAAAAGCAGGATACCCCTGCAGAAAATCTTCAGGTACTATTAAAGCCATTGGCGTTTGTCCACCTGACGCAGAGTATTCAGGAACACATGGTAACTGTCTGTGAGCGCCGGTGCGTGTATGCACATGAATGCATGCACCAGCTCTCAGAACATGTGGGTAGCAACTGAGGAATGTGCATGGTTGGTTGGAATCAGTATGTGTAACAGTGATTGCTATAGCAGATACATTTGTATCAACTTTCTTACTGATCCTAGAATATTCCCGTATGTTTATCAAGGGCAAATTGATAGTATAAAATCATGAGTTAAATTCTGCCCTATAGACCAAAAGCATATCTGAAAAGACAGACCAATTAAAAGCATTAAACCCAAACATGAACTTGCATGGCATGGAGAATGTTCATGTGTCTGGAGCAGAAGGGTTGTAGGGGCCGCTGTGCATGTTAAGGGCAAAGACTCTGATAAGCAACAGACTATGCCAGGCCAGTTTAAGGATATTGACATGTATATATGTCCTAAAATAAATCGGTCATCAGTAAAGTGTTTTAAATAAAAGAGTGACATCATCACATTTGCATCTGGATACTATCACTCCAGCTATCAGGCAGAAAACAAAGTAGATGGGGCAGAAGGCAGAACAGATAGAAGAGGCATTAGCAGTAACATAGTCACAAAGTGAAGTTAGATTGGTCTAGGTTGGTAGCAGTGAAGGAGCAATATGGATAGACTTGAGAGAGATTGAACAGGTGAAATTTGGGCCAGGTATGATAGCTCATGCCTGTAAACGCAGCACTTTGGGAAGTCAAGGTGGGAGGATCCTTTGAGGCCAGGAATTCCCTCAGCTATATCACAAGACTCCATCTCTACAAAAAATTTAAAAATTATCCAGGCATGGTGGCATGTGCCTGTAGTCCCAGCTATTCAGGAGACTGAGGTGAGAGGATCACTTGAGCCCAAGAGTTCAAGGTTGCTGTGAGCTGTGATCATGCCACTATACTCCAGCCATGGCGGACAGAGTGAGACCATATCTCCAAAAAATAAGTGAGTAAATAAATAAATAAATTATGAGACTCATCAGGTTTCTGGCCAGTCTAAGAGAGGATGGTTGCTCAAGGCATTCACTGAGATAGGAAACAATGAAAGAAGACTAGATCTTAAGAGAAAGATGGTGAGTTTGAGCAAGGAAAAAGCTAGTAAGTATCCATCCAACTTCTCAAGTTGAAGATCACTGGGGATTTGGCAGAAGTCGCCTCTTTGAGGCAGAGATTGTGCTAGAGGGAGTTGAGAAAAGAGTAGGCTCTGAGGAATGGAAACAGACACCTCTTTCAAGGAAGTTGGCTATAGATGGGAAGACACACAGGACAGACAGCTAAAGGAGATTGTGGATCAAAGAGTGTTGGGGCAGTTAATGGGAAGAATTGAGCCTACTGAACCTCACGGGAAGAGTCCTACTTGTGGTATGGAGGAATCAGCTCCTAACTGACTAACCCACCACAGAAAACATCTATACACTCTGGACAAAATACATGAACAAAAAACATACATGAAGGCTGTGAGAGGAAGCCCAAGTTGGTAGATTTTGGAGGGGATTCAAAATGCAGAAGAAGCAGCCGGTATGAAGTGGGTTCCTGTTTCCATGGATTCTCCCTGTGTTGTCTTCAGTCACAGCACCGCACAAAATGGCTGCCTTTCTAACTGGAGGAGCCAGAGGATGGAGCCCAGAATAATCAAAGTTGCTGAAGAGTGAGGAGAGAATCCCGGGAAGGAGAAAGCCTGAGAAGAAGAACACCAAATTTTCTGAATAAACTGGGCTGACATTTCTGACTCATGTCTAAAAGCACATGAACAGAGAAAAATGTAGACAGACTAGGTAAAGATAAAGAACCAAACTGGGGGCGGCACCTGTGGCTCAAAGGAGTAGGGCGCCAACCCCATATGCCAGAGGTGGCGGGTTCAAACCCAGCCCCAGCCAAAACAGAAAAAAAAAAAAAAAGAACCAAACTGGGATTGGTGTTTTTACACTCTGCCAGTAAGATAGAGTTTGCAATGTGAGTTTAATCAAGTTAATCGCCTGTGAAAAGAAAGGTATCAACACTTTTCTGAGAAATAAAATAGAATCCAGAGTCTCCTTCAACATAAACCTTCATAATATTTAGGATATGATCCAAAATCCCATGAATAAAAAGAACCTGGAAAATGTGACCCATTCCCAAGAGAACTCAGACGTTGGAATTATCAGACAAGGATTTTAAGGCAGCTATCATAACTGTGCTCAAGGATATAAATACACTTAGAGTGAGTGAACAGATAGGAAACCACAGCAGAAAAACAGAAAACACAAAAAGAGAACAAATGGAATTTTTGAGACAAAGCCTCACACTGCTACTCCAGGCTAAAATC
This sequence comes from Galago senegalensis, assembly GCA_963575145.1. Lineage (NCBI taxonomy): Eukaryota > Metazoa > Chordata > Mammalia > Primates > Galagidae > Galago > Galago senegalensis. The sequence continues at coordinate 59,468 of CAUYTI010126703.1, read as the reverse complement.
CTGTGGTGTCATAGCTCATAGCAACCTCAGACTTTTTCAGTGGCCCTCTTACCTCAGTCTCCCAAATAGCTGGGACTACAGGCACCTGCCACAGTGCCAGGCTAGTTTTTCTCTTTTAAGTAAAGATGGGGTTCATTTTTGCTCAGGTTAGGCTGGTCTCAAACTCCTGAGCTCAAGCATTCCACCAGCCTCTCAGAGTGCTAGGATTATAGGTGTGAGCCACCATGCCCAGCCACAAATGGAAATTTTAGAACTAAAATATCTAAAATAAGAAATTCACTGGTGGGGTATGACCACATGTGTCTGTAGCCCCAACAACTTGGGAGGCTCAGGCCAGAGATTCCCATGACCCCAAGAGTTTGAGGTTGCAGTGTGCTATGTTTGTGCCTATGGTTGTCCACTGCACTCCAGCCTGGGTGGCGTGGCAAATCTCCATCTCTAAAAAACAATCAAAATTCACTGGGTGAGCTTAATGACCATTCCACCATCCCAGTGGAAAGATGAAATGAACTTAAAGAAAGATCCAATCTGAGAAAGAGAGAACAGAGCCTCAGAGTCCTGTGGGACAATATCAAAATGTCTAATGTATGAGTAATTGGAGTCACCAAAGGAGAAGGAAAAAGACAGAAAAAAATATGATGATCCTTAGCCAGATGTTGTGGCAGGCACCTGTAGTCCTGGCTACCTGGGAGACTGAGGCAAGAGAATTGCTTAAGCCCAAGAGTTTGAGGTTGCTGTGAGCTGTGACGCCATAGTACTCTACCCAGGGGGACAGCTTGAGACTCTGTCTCAAAAAAAGAAAAAAGAAAAGAAAAGAAATATGATGATTCTGTCAAAGGGAGAGGTCAAATAGTATAAGGTCTGACAATTAAGTTTGTGAACTTGCCATTGTGTACTTACCATGGCAGCACTGTACAAACAACTGAGTAAGGTTTGGTAACCTTGGTATATCAGTGTCTCACAGATGTGTTTGTGTTGACATGCAGTGGTGTCTTGCAGAGTGGTGTTCATTAATGTTGTTGCATGTTTTTATGTGCTATTGAAAGAATATCAGTCTTGAATTAGTGCAATAAACAAACATTACATTTCTTGTTGAACTTGGCAAGAGCATAAATGAGATAAGAGATAAGAGACATCTTAGTTCAGGTTTATGGGGATAATGCCATGGAGAAAATGGCAGTGTACAAATGAATTAAACATTTACCTGAGGGGAGAAAATGAGTCACTGATGAAGAGAGGTCAGGGCAGCCAATAATAAGCAGAACTGATGAAAACATTGCAATCATGTGTTCAATAGAGCATTAAAATTATCGGCTGACTGTGAGAAGCATAGCAGACTGAGCAAACACCCACAGAGAAATAGTTAGGAAAAATCTTTTTTTTTTTCTTTTTTTTATTGAATGTTAACTATGTACATTGATAAGGAAAAATCTTAACTGAAAATCTTGGTGTAAGAAAGGTGTGACTCTTAAATCATGACAAAGCACCAGCTCACATGGCACTCAGCATTTGTGAGGGAGTTTTTAGCCAGCAAACAAATAACTATATTGGAACACTCCTCCTACTCACCTGATCTGGCTCCCAATGACTTTCTTTACCCAAAGATAAAGGAAATATTGAAAGGAAGACATTTTGATGAAATCTAAGATATTATTTTGATGAAATATCAGGATGTTTAGGATATACAATGACAGCTCTGGTGGCCAGTCCAGAAAAAGTTCCACAATTGCTTTTTTTTTTTTTTTTTTGAGACAGAGCCTCAAGCTGTCCCCCTGGGTAGAGTGCCCTGGCTTCACAGCTCACAGCAACCTCCAACGCCTGGGCTCAAGCAAGTCTCCTGCCTCCGCCTCCCAAGTAGCTGGGACCACAGGCGCCCGCCACAAGGCCCGGCTATTTTTTGGTTGCAGCCGTCATTGTTGTTTGGCGGGCCCGGGCTGGGGATTCGAACCTGCCACCTTAGGTGTACGTGGCTGGCGCCTTAGCCGGTTGAGCCACAGGCGCCGAGCCCACAATTGCTTTTAAGAGTAGACTAGGTGCTGGCTTTGGAGCATAGCTTCCCAAAGAGAGTGCTTCAAAGGTGACTGTAGTGATATTCAGCAATGAAGTATGCAACACTTTTTCTTTTCTTTCTTTTTTTTTTTTTGAGACAGAGCCTCAAGCTGTCCTCCTGGGTAGAGTGCCATGGCCTCACAGCTCACAGCAACCTCCAACTCCTGGGCTCAAGTGAGTCTCCTGCCTCAGCCTCCCAAGTAGCTGAGACTACAGGTGCCCGCCACAGCGCTGGCCATTTTTTGGTTGCAGCCATCATTGTTGTTTGGCGGGCCCAGGCTGGGGATTCGAACCTGCCACCTTAGGTGTATGTGGCTGGCGCCTTAGCCGATTGAGCCACAGGTGCCGAGCCTGCAACACTTTTTCTCAAAGGAGATCATGGCTCAGTACCCATAACTCAGTGGTTAGGGCACCGAACACATGCACTGGGGCTAGCGGGTTCAAACCTGGCCTGGACCTGATAAACAACAATGACAGCTACAACAAAAAATAGTCAGGCATTGTAGTGGGCGCCTATAGTCCCACCTACTTGGGAGGCTGAGGCAAGAGGATCACGTAAGTCCAAGAGTTTGAGGTTGCTGTGATGCCATGGCACTCTACTGAGGGCAACATAGTGAGACTCTGCTTCAAAAAAGTAAATAAATAGGGTGGCACCTGTAGCTCAGTGAGTAGGGCACCAGCCCCATATACCAAGGGTGGTGGGTTCCAACCCAGCCCCGGCCAAACTGCAACAAAAAAATAGCCAGGCATTGTGGCAGGTGGCTGTAGTCCCAGCTATGTGGGAGGGTGAGGCAGGAGAATTGCCTAAGCCCAGGAGTTGGAAATTACTGTGAGCTGTGATGCCACGACACTCTACCAAGGGTCACAAAGTGAGACTCTGTCTCTAAAAAAATAAATAAATAAAATGAGATCATGAACTTAATTGTCAGACCTTTGTATATGGGAAAGAAAAAGGATCACAAATGGTGGTTGTTTCTAAAGATGATGGGAAGGGATGGAATTCCCAATGTAAGTATAGTGATTTGGCTAAGGCAGAAAATATGGTAACACTTGTATTTCAACAGGAAGAAAAAATAGACAGGATGGGAGAAAACATAAGTGGCTATAGATGAGAATTTTCATGTGTTGGTTTCTAGTTCTCTGTAAAAGAGAAAAAAAGAAAGAAAGAAATAGGGGGTGATGGACAGAAGGAATGAGGAGAGGAAGGAAGACAAGATCATATACTGCCAGTGGAAGTGTGAAGGAAGGGCCAGAGGTTTGAGGAGAGGGAATAATCTGTGTGGGAGAGTGAGTTAATCACAGACACTTAGTCGGGTTTCCTAGGTGTACTAAGGGCCCTTTGAGCATTTACGTAGATTCAGTTTGTCCTGTCGTGTGGCATTCCCAGAGGCAGCTTTGCTCCAGGCACAGTGATATTGGATAGTTGGGTCCATCCGTAGTTGGGATTTTGCTGGATGGATGCAACAAAATGACCAAGTACTGAGGCTGGGGGATGACCGAGACTACTATAGACGTGGACTCTAAGCTGGACAGTAGGGAGGGAGGAAGGGAGAGGACTGAAGGTGTGCAGCTAGGTAGAGGAAGCCACAGATTGCAGATGAGGGGTACAGCTGCACATGTGGGCTACAGGGAAGGGGAGATTGAGTCAATGACTAGAGAGCATAATGGTTTCCAGCAATGCCAATGCCCAAATTATGACTATACAAGTGGATGGCTTAGAGATGATAGAGGTGGTTTGGGGAGAAGGAAATCAAGACAGCAAGAGTCTGGTTGGACTGTTGGAGATTCCACCCAATCCAACACTGAATTTACCTGGGATGAAAGCAGCCCAGATGAAGGGGAGGATGTGGGACCAATGCAAGGATCTCTGAAGAAGGAGGGGTTGGGAAGTCCACCAATCACACAAGCTGTCAGGAGGGGCAGAAGATGGCCTGACTTTATGGCCAAGACTCACAAAAAGCCTAAGGAAAATGGAAGAAAGAAAGGCAATGGCTTCACCTCTTTGCTTTTAAGCTGTGGCATGGAAGAAAATAACTAGCCACCCGGCCGGTGAGCTACAGAAGACACAGTGTGTGCAGGTGTATTATTGTACTTAATGACTGGTGCATAACAAATTACTACAGACTTAGCAGCTTCAAACAACGTAGTTCATATTTCACAGTTTATGTGTGTCATTCCCAGCCTGGCTTAGCTGGGTTTTCTGCTCGGGATCTTGGGAGGTTATATCAAGGTGTTGACCAGACTGCCATCTGAGACTGCACTGGGAAGAATCTGCTTCAAGTTCACTCAGGCTGTAGCAGAATTCATTTCCTCGAAGTGATCTGACTGAAGGCCCTGGCTCCTTGCCGGCTGCCCTCAGTTATCTGCCTCGTGGGTTTTCTCTATGTGCCACTCATTTCATCAAGCCAGAAGTCTCTAGAACAAGTCATCACAAGCATGATGTCCCAAGCCCTTTGCGTATTTTAATCATGAGAAGCAAACCACAGGTGCATGTCACTCAAGGGAAGGGCATTACACAGAGGCAGGTGTGAGCACCAGGAGTCAGAGAGACCATGGGGGCCCCAAGGGTCCGTCCTCCACAGAAGGAGAGAGCATATAGGGACATTTCCTGCTTACCACAGGGCAGCATGGTGGATGAGGCAGGCGGTGGGGAAGGGGAAGCTGGGTCAGGACAAAGTGAGCACTTGAGAATGAGGCCATGGCAGAGGAGGGGCCGGGTGACAAGGAGAGGGGCTGAGACTATGGGTACAAACTGATGGAGATTGGGTTCTCTGCTGTTATCCACCATATGTACTGTGAAAAACAAATCTGCTTACTTATAAAAATATATGTGATATGTGTTAAATAGGTTAACATTGTTAGATACATATTGGTTATATTTCCTCCAAAGCCTGGCCTCTTTGAAGAGCAGATGGCTGAGGCGCATCCACAGAGACAGTCTGAGAGGCGTCCTGAGATAACAGGGAGAGACGAAATGGCATCCCTGATCTCCAGTATAAAATGCAGAGAGAGAGAATCAGACGGCACAGACTTCTAAGAGAGGACAGGGCCATCAGTGATGCTTCGAAATTGGAATCAAAGCCCAGTGAATTCAATAGAGTTGGGTGAAATGAAATTGTGGGACTGTCAGTAAAATGACTCACTAGAGGATGATGCTTGATAGGACACACAGGATTATAAAAGTGAAGATGGGCATATTGTAGCCCCAGCCAGAGAGCCAGGGATCTAAGCACATAAGACATCCATTTATGTCAGCATAGAAAAGTCCATTAATGTTATAATTAAAATACACATGTAGCATGGTATATTAAAGTTGTTTTCATAAAAGAAAAAGAAATTGGTAGTTAAAATGGAGGGAACAAATGAAAACTTTTTAAAGTAGGGGATACATTTTTTGTTTCTTTTGAAACAGAGTCTCACTCTGTTGCCCAAGGTAGAATACCATGGCTTCATCATAGCTCACAGAAATCTCAAACTCTTGGGCTCAAGTCTGGCCTCAGTTTTTCTATTTTTAGTAGAGATGGGGTCTTGCTCTTGCTCAGGTTGGTCTCAAACTCCTGAGCTCAAGCAATCCAACCACCTTGGCCTCCCAGAATGTTAGGATTACAGGCACAAGCTACCGTGCCTGGCCAAGGGAATATATTTTTTAAAGGACTTCTAGGGTTGGAGATAAATTGGACACATCAGTGTAAACTCATTTTCTAGCTCACTCTCTAGGGGGCATGGCAAGAGGAGACTCTTTGCCTTCAGCTCTCATGTGGATAATGTGATTTGTTCTGCAAGTTGTTCCTGAGAGCATTCACCACTTAAAGAAATAGGGCTCCTGGGCAGCACCTGTGGCTCAGTGAATGCCGGCCCCATATACTGAGGGTGGCTGGTTCAAACCCAGCCCCGGCCAAACTGCAACAAAAAAATAGCCGGGCATTGTGGCGAGTGCCTGTAGTCCCAGCTACTTGGGAGGCTGAGGCAGGAAAATCACCTAAGCCCAGGAGTTGGAGGTTGCTGTGAGCTGTGATGCCATCGCACTTTACCAAGGGCAATACAGTGAGACTCTGTCTCTAAAAAAAAAAAAAAAAGAAAGAAAAAGAAATAGGGCTCCTGGGAAGCACTTGTGGCTCAGTGAGTAGGGCGCCAGCCCCATATACCGAGGGTGGTGGGTTCAAACCCGACCCCAGCCCCAGCCAAACAAAAAATAGCCAGATGTTGTGGTGGGCACCTATAGGCCCAGCTACTAGGGAGGCTGAGGCAAAATAATCGCATAAACCCAAGAGCTGGAAGTTGCTGTGAGGTGCAATGCCACGGCACTCTACCGAGGGTGACAAAGTGAGACTCTGTCTCAAAAAAAATAGGGCTCCTTGGGGAGTAGCTGATTCCATACCTTGGTGCAAGAAAAATCAAAATTAGCCTAAGTCTGCTAGCTGATGCCAGAGCATGTTAGTCTCAAAAGACGTTTGAGATAGTGTTAAAGAGAACCATCTGAGTATCAAAAAGAAAACCAAAAATGCTGGGAAAAGCCTGAGTGCATGTTGATAATTGGGTATGGGTTATACTAAAAAGAGGTATATGTGAGTTCTCAAAAACTTCCACTGTTCAGACAATGTGCATATTGTAGCCACGTTTTGCTTAATAATTAAGCTGTGAATTTCTTGTACTTATATTAGGCAGTGAGATTTAAGAGACACCCAGAGACAGAAGTTAAAATTTAAAATTTTAGCTATCTTTACAATTTACTAGTTTGTCTTAAAATAATAAAGGGCTGGGTGCTGTGGCTTATGGCTGTAATCCTAGCACTCGGGAGGCCAAGGCGGGTGTATTGCTTGAGCTCACAGGTTCGAGACCAGCCTGAGTCAGACAGTGACCCCCATCTCTAAAAATAGCCAGGCATTGTGGCAAGTGCCTGTAGTCCCAGCTATCAGGAGGCTGAGGCAAGAGAATTGATTAAGCTCAAGAGTTAGAGGTTGCTGTGAGCTATGACGCCATAGCACTCTACTGAGGGCAACAAAGTGAGGCTCTGTCTCAAAGAAAAAAAATAAATAAGAAGTTTATAAATCTTGTTGTTATGGCAGGTAAAATTTGACCAAAGGAAGTCACCTATACTGACAACTTCCAGCTTGGGAGAAATTATTTTAGAGACTCCATCCCAAGAGCCAGAGCCCAATCTCCAAGTGACTGTCCATATTGGTAACAGCAGGGCAGCTCACATCTGGAGCTCACAACCCTAATCTATAACTCTATACAAACCCAAGTCTCCAACTGAGTCATTTCAGCCAACCTGTAAAGCTGATTCAGCTTTCTGTGTTTGGATGGAGGCTTAAAAAGAATTATGAAGGTGACAAATGACACAAACATAGATTGGCACTCTTGTCATGGCTTTAAGGAGGTGTGTAGTAATAACTACTGTAAACATTGGGATAATTTGGGTTTATCTGCTTTTTTTGTTGTTGTTGTTGTTGTTGAGGTAACATTCACATAACATAAAATTAACCGTTAGCCATCCTAAAGTGTAATTTTTATTTATTTATTTATTTATTTTGAGGCAGAGCCCCAAGCTGTTGCCCTGTAGAGTGCCATAGCATCACAGCTCACAGCAACCTCCAACTCCTGGGCTCAAGTGATTCTCCTGCTTCTGCCTCCCAAGTAGCTGGGATTATAGCCACCTGCTACAACACCTGGTTGGTTTTTTGTTGTTTGTTTGTTTTGTAGAGACAGAGTCTCACTTCATTGCCCTCGGTAGAGTGCTGTGGTATCACACTGCTCACAGCAACCTCCAGCTCTTGGGCATAGGCAATTCTCTTGCCTCAGCCTCCTGGGTAGCTAGGACTACAGGCACCTGCCTGGCTATTTTTTTGTTACAGTTTGGCTGGGGCTAGGTTTGAACCTGCCACCCTCAGTATATGGGGCCGGCGCCTTACCCACTGAGCCACAGGCGCTGCCCAGCCAGATATTTTTTTGGTTGCAGCCATCATTGTTGTTTGGCAGGCCCGGGCTGGATTCGAACACCACCATCACAGGTGTATGTGGCTGGTGCCTTAGCTGCTTGAGCTACAAGTGCCGAACCTAAAGTATAGAATTTTTAAATCAGCCTTTTAAAGTGTTGAAAAGTATAAAAGCATGAGACATTAGACGGGTGATGTTAATTTAGTATTTAGGTAGACTGTTGATTAAATGCTTAAATAAATCTGATTAGCTCTGTAAATTGAGAGTTACTATGTTTCATGAATAGTGTCTAAGCTCTTAATGTTAAATGCTGAGTGTCAAAGATTTTGTTAGATTTCTAAGTCTACCTTGCTAAATGTTTGAAGTGCTTAATTACAGTTTAAACAATTTAAACTAATATAATTATCAAGCTTGTAATATTAAATGTTTAGAGAATTTATAAGCTGAACATAAATCAAAGAACAAGTGAAAGAGATTTAATATACAAATGCTAGGTTTATAAACAAAGTAACAAAATGTGTACGTTGAATTAATTAATTTATTTATTTATTTTGAGACAGAATCTCACTCTGTTGCCCTGGGGTTGAGTGCTATGGTGTCATAGCTCACAGCAACCTCAAACTCTTGAGTTCAAGTGATCCCCTTGCCTCAGTCTCTCCAGTAGCTGGGACTACAGGTACCACCACACTGCCCAGCTATTTTTAGAGACAGGATCTCACTCTTGCTCAGGCTGGTCTCAAACTCTTGAGCTCAGGCAATCCACATGCCTTGGCCACCCAGAGTGCTGTGATTACAGATATGAATCAACACGCCCAGCATGTTAGGTGAATTTAAATTAACAAAACTAATCTTTAAAATTTACAACTTCAGGCCTGGCACATTGGGTCATGCCTGTAATCCTAGGACTTTGGAAGGCTAAGGCATGAGGATCACTTGAGGCCAGGAGTTTGATACCATCTTCAACAACACAGGAAGATCCACTCCCCTATTTCTATAAAAAATAAACAAAAATTAGCCAGGCAGGGCCCAGTGCAGTGACTCATGCCTGTAGTCTCCACCTTCTGGGAGGCTAAGGAAGGTGGATCACCTGAGCTAGAGCAAGACCCCATCTCTGAAAAACAGGGTGTTGTGAAGAGCCTTAGTCCCAGCTACTCAGGAGGCTATGGCAAGAGGATCGCTTGAGCCCACGAGTTTGAGGTTGCTGTGAACTATGACACCATGGCACTTGTCTGAGAGCAACAAAGTGAGACTCTGTCTCAAAAAAAAAAAAAAAATTAACCAGGCATGGTGATGGGCACCTGTAGTCCTAGCTACTCAGGAGGCCAAAGCTGCAGTGAGCTATGGTCCCATCACTGTACTCCAGCCTGGGCAACATAGTAAGACACTGTCTCATAAAAAAAAAAAAATTTAGTTACAACTTCAATAAATTTAAAAATTAAGTAAGATACACAAATTTTAAGTATTCATTCATGCATAAAAATTTCCCTCAGGGCTCGGTGCCTGTGGCTCAAGTGGGCTAAGGCGCCAGCCACATATACCTAAGGTGGCGGGTTCGAATCCAGCCTGGGCCAGCCAAACAACAATAATGGCTGCAACCAAAAAATAGCCGGGCGTTGTGGTGGGCGCCTGTGGTCCCAGCTACTTGGGAGGCTGAGGCAGGAGACTCACTTGAGCCCAGGAGTTGGAGATTGCTGTGAGCAGTGAAGCCATGGCACTCTACCCAGGGGGACAGCTTGAGGCTCTGTCTCAAAAAAAAAAAAAAGATTTCCCTCATACATTAAAAAGTCATCTGACAGTGACTTAGCAGTTTATAAGCTAAACAGAAGTATAGAATGATATTTATTGGTTGAAATGTTGACATTCACAGCTTCCAAGGAAGGGCATTTCTGGTGCAGGAGTCAGATGCTGAGATGGCCAAAGCTAAAGCCAGTAGCAGGGATGATGTGGTGGGTTTGTTCAGCAAGAGGGAGTCCTCTATAAACCACATGTGCGCAGAGGGAAGCCAAGTCTGCTGAGAGAACTGTGGCCCCTGCCAGGGAAGAGGGCATCATCCCAGGGGCCTTGGGGGAGAAGCAGGAGCAGGCCCAGGGGAAACCGAGTATTGCTGCCGCCCCTACAGAGAGAGGCAGAAGAGGGAGTCAGACCCACTTACTACAGATATGCTCTTTCCCTGGACACTTCTGAACCTCTGTGGAGAACAAGATCTCCTCCACTCCTGTACCTTCTGTGGAAGCTTGTAGCATTAGGGTGGGGACAGAAATAGTGTCAGTGAGTGGAGGCCAGGCCAGTGTGTCATAGCTAAATGAACTGAACGCTGCTAATTCCCCACAACTCAGTTTCACGAAAACATTTCATGAGATAATTGGCCAAATGACCCATTTTCTGAAAGAAAAAAAAGAAATTTTGACAGCTGAAAACATACAAGTGAAATTAAAAGAAAGCATCTCTTTTGAATTTAATTTTCTTTTATTCATTTATATTGGTGTCTTGTTTGTAGAGAGAGAAGTAACAAATTTTTATAAACAATGATGAATATGCAGGTCGAATGCATGCCTTTCCCAGGGAAGGAAGGCCACTGCACCCCACCTGCCCCCTGCTCCATCTCCACTGTGGAGGAATTGTTGTGGGTTGACCACAGCCTAGGGGTGGAGCTTTTCTCTCCACCCGGTCAAAAAGTCTAGTCTAGGGCCAGGTATGGGGGCTCATGCCTGTAATCCTAGTACTCCGGGAGGCCGAGGTGGGTGGATGGCCTGAGGTCACATGTTCGAGAGCAGCCTGAGCCAGAGCCAGAGCCTGCCTCTAAAAATAGCCAGGGGCTGTGGTGGGTGCCTGTGATCCCAGCTACTTGGGAGGCTGAGGCAAGAGGATCGCTTGAGCCCACGAATTAGAGGTTGCTGTGAACTATGACATCACAGTACTCTACTGAGAGCAACCAAATGAGACTGTGTCTTAAAAAAAAAAGTCTAGGCTCGGCGCCTGTGGCTCAAGTGGCTAAGGCACCAGCCACATACACCTAAGGTGGTGGGTTTGAATCCAGCCTGGGCCATCCAAAAAACAACAATGACGGCTGCAACCAAAAATTGGCCAGGCGTTGTGGTGGGCACCTGTGGTCCCATCTACTTAGGAGGCTGAGGCAGGAGACTCGCTTGAGCCCAGGAGTTGGAGGTTGCTGTGAGCTGTGAGGCCATGGCACTCTACCCAGGGTGACAGCTTGAGGCTCTGTCTCAAAAAAAAAAAAAAGTCTAGCCCACTGCTTTTCAGACTCCAACAAGCATAGGAATCAGTTGCAGACTTGGATTCAGAAGGACTGAGTTGGAGTTCCCGAATAATGTGCTCCCATGGGGCTAGGAAGCTCTGAAGCCCACACAGAAGGTGCTGTTCACCCACTGAGAGGTGAAGCACCTGTGTGTGGGTCTTCTCCATGATCCCAGTGTACAAGGTCTGGAGTTGCTCCCTCAGCCAGATCAGCCATCTCTCTCTCTCGCTCTCTCTCAACAGCTGGGCTGTGAGACAATTGTCCCCTCTTGCTCTTGAGTCTTATACCCCCTCTGCTGATCGTGTGTGTGTGTGTGTGTGTGTGTGGCCTTGTCTACATCACAGAGATCAGATCTAAGACTAGATTTGCTGTGGTTGGGAAGGGGATAAATAGGAGCCCTGGCATAATTTTATCTTTTATGTGACTCTCCCCTAGTCCTTTGGGGAGGGCAGGGACTTTGGTTCATTCACTGTAGCACATCCAGTAGCTAACACAGTGGCAGACATACCCTTGGTGCTTGGTGTTTATGGGATGAAGAGGCCTGTTTTGGCTCTACACATTCAAGGCAATCCTATTAGGATTCCACAGTGGGGTCCAAGTCCTAACTGATAAAGACAGCAAAACATCTTGCTTAGCCTCTTTTGTGCAGGCATCTCCCTTGCAGGAAGGTAAGTGTGGCCACGGGAAGGATTTGGGTCTTCTTAGGCCTCTTGCCATAACACCACTTCAATGCCACTTCCAACACTAGCCCAGCCATAGGGTGCTCCTTGCCCAAGGTCATGGGAGGACAAAAAATCAGAGGAGGGAACAGAACAAGAGCTAACAACAAAAAACAGAGGCCACAAGGGGAATGTGATGAGTTGCCAAACTAGAGGGCAGAAGCAAATATCAAAGCCAGGGACCACAGCCAGGAATCCCAGGCCAGTGAGATGAAGAGAAGGAGGACGTGGGCTGATTATAACTGGGGAGGGGCTGAGGCCTTCCCGGAGCAGGCATTTGAGGCTCGCTTTAATGTGCCTCCAGGGACAGTGCTGGGGTGGGTCTGTCAAGATTAAAGGGGGCCACGAGTGGGATGGACAGAATGGTATTTCCCGGGGGACTCTAGTTTTCCAGGGCTAAAGCTGGGAGGCAGCATGTGGTCTTAGAAGTCAAGAGGCTGCCTTTGAATCCCAGCTTCTACTCTGTGTAATCTTAAGCAAGTTACTTAAAAGTAATCTCACCTTTGCTTGCTGTGAAGGTGTAAACCCTTAAACAGCTGAAAATCAGAACTATCCCTCACAACCTCAGAATGATATTTGGCATGCCCCAGCCGCTGAGCATCTGCGTCAGGATCGGTGGGGACTTAGAGAAAGAAATTGGATCGAAGTCAGCAAAGTAGTTTCTGACGAGGAAAAGCAGAATGAGAGAATCGTGCCAAACATCAGAAGTTCTCAGCTTGGCCTCTGAGGAAAGGAGGCTGCAAAGAGAAGCAGATCCCTTTGATAGCAAGAAAACATTTATATGGTCACAAGACACTCAGCAGACTCTCGTCTGAACATCTGATTAGTCCCCGATTACTCCTAAAATAGGATTGTGAGGCTGCCAGCTGGCACACACGTTTTCCCTCTAATGCTGGTGATTGTCTAACTTTTACTTTCCTTTATTCTCCAATCTCCCGTATCCCACATATTTTCACCCGAAAGGTGAGAAAACTTTGCTGCACAAAAAAATTCTTTCTCCTTAATGGAGGGCTCTCTGGGACCTTTTGGGGCCAGTTTCCGACTATCCTCTCCAGCCCTGGGCAAACCCTGCACAGTCAGAACAGCCCTGGGGAGGAGCCAGAAGATCCAGGTTGAAGTACAGCGTAAGATCTGTGACTTAGTAAACACGTGGCATGAGTTACTGATTTCTCTGAGCCTCCCTTTCTTCATCTGTGAGGAAAATGTGTACAATATCACACATAAGACAGTATATTTGAAAGTACTTTGTAAACTGAAAAGTGCTACAGAGTCCAGGGTGTATTATTATTACTGCTATAATATTACAGCTTCAACCACTGTGCCTCCATATTTGTTGCCAGACCAAATGATGGATCAATTAGAATTAAGCTAATCACAAAATAAACGTGACTTAAACAAGATAAAATTTTATTTCTTCAGAGGCCAAGGCATGTGGATTGCCTGAGCTCACAGGTTCAAGACCAGCCTGAGCGAGAGCCAGACCCCGTCTCCAAAAATAGCCGGGTGTTGTGTTGAGCACTTGTAGTCCCAGCTACTCGAGAGGCTGAGGCAAGAGAATTGATTGAGCCCAAGAGTTTGAGGCTGCTGTGAGCTATGACACCACTGCACTCTACAGAGGGCAACAAAGTCTCAAGAAAAAAAAAAGAATTTATTTCTTCCTCATATAAAATCTGTCCAGAACTGTTATGGTACTGAATGGTATTCAGGACCCGACATCTTTTCATCTTGTTGCTTCACCATAGGCAGCTTCCATTCCTAGTATCATACCATGGTCCAGAATGGCTGCAGGAAATCCAGCCATTGCATCACATTCTATTCAACTCAAAAGAAAAAAGGGGTGAAGAAGAGCATGCCCCCTCTGTTTTCTAGGAATTGTATGTCTGCTTACCTCCTTTGTGGTTTTTATTCAGGGTGACCATTTGCACAGCTAAAAATGGAAGGATCCCATTACTCAGGAAGGAGAGAAAACCAGGGGTTCTCTACAACAAACAGTCATTTCTCTGTCCTCACTTTAGTTCACCTGTCAGTAGCATTTGACCACTCCCCTGAAACACTTTCTTTACTACTGCGAAGAAAACCCTCTTCTTCTGGTTTTTTTCCTTCTTTCTTCTAATTCTAAACATGGAAATGCCTCAAGAACATGCTGGGGACATGTTCTTTTCTGCATCCATAATCTCCTCCTAAGTAACTTCATCTAATCCCAAGAATTCAAATACTCATTTGGGTGCCTGGGAATCCTAAATGCAGCCCTGACCCGCCCCCCCTTAATTCTAGAATCATAAATCCAGCCACTGCTTGACACTTCCACTTGGGTCTCTCGGCTTCTCCAGCCTTGACTCCCGATCTCCACCCAGACACCTGCTCCTCCCCAGGTCTTGACCATCTTAGTAAATGGCTCTAATGACTTGAGCCAGGAGCCTTGAAGTTAGTCTTTTTTTTTTTTTAAAGGCAGAGTCTCAGCTCAGTGCTTGTGGCTCAAGTGGCTAAGGCGCCAGCCACATACACCTAAGGTGGCAGGTTTGAATCCAGCCCGGGCGTGACAGACAACAATGATGGCTGCAACCAAAAAATAGCCAGGCGTTGTGGCGGGCACCTTTAGTCCCAGATACTTGGGAGGCAGAGGCAGGAGACTCACTTGACCCCAGGAGTTGGAGGTTGCTATGAGCGGTGATGCCATAGCACTCTACCCAGGGGGACAGCTTGAGGCTCTGTCTCAAAAAAAATAAAAAAGAGAGAGTCTCAAGCTGTCACCCTGGGTAGAGTGCCGTGGTGTCATAGCTCACAGGAACCTCAAACTCTTGGGCTTAAGCGATTCTCTTGCCTCAGCCTCCCAAGTAGCTGGGACTACAGGTGCCCACCACAATGCCTGAGTGTTTTTTGGTTGCTGTTGTCATTGTTGTTTTAGCTGGCCCAGGCTATGTTTGAACCCGTCAGCCTGGGTGTACGTGGCCAGCACCCTCCCCACTGAGTTAGGGACGCCACCAGGAGGTAGTCTTAATTCCTCACTTTCCCACACTCCCACATCCAAGCTATCAGGAAGTCGTGGTGACTCCATCTTCAAGACACATCCCAAGGTCATCTTCTTCCTTTCATCTCCTGTACTACATGCTCATCTAGAGCACGATCCTCCCTCACTCGAACCTCTGCAGAAGCCTCCTACTGTGTCTCCCACTTCCACTCCTGCCCCAACAGTCTAACTCCCACCAACAGCCAGAGTGAGATTTCAAATAAGCAAATCAGGGCAAAGATGGTAGAGTCAACACATACCTCTATCTTTTTCCCTCTGGAAACCCTTCCAAGATGAGCATAAAGGGAAATAAAGGAGATAAAAGCAACACAAATCCAGAAGCTGGAAAGCAGAAGGATGAGTGGTGACTTAGCAGACCCAAGAAAGCTGAACCCTATAGTCAGGCACATGCCTATAGTCCCAGCAGGAGGATCCCATGAGCCCAGGAGATTGAGGCCAGCCAGGACAACTTAGTCAGACCTCATCTCTACAAAAAATAGAAAAATGAGTCAGACATGGTGGTAGGTACCTGTAGTCCTAGGTACTGGGGAGCTGAGGCAGGAGAATGGCTGGAGCCCAAGAGTTTGAGGCTACTGTGAGCTAGGAGGATCCCGCTGTACTCTGGCCCAGTGGTGGTGAAAAAACAGTTTGCATAACCAAGCACTGCCTGCCTGGTGTCTGAGGAAAGGCTAGAGGAAGGTGGCTGGGAGGAAACAGGTGAAGTAGAAGAACCACCTCCCTGAAATCCTTACCATCCTCAAGTAAATAACTGAAGATTTGAAGATTTTGCTTTCATGAAAGAGGAATGGGACATAACTCCAGCCTCTTTTTGTGGCTTGAACATGTTCTTTCCCATCTCAGCACCCTCGCATTAGGGGTTCCCTTTCCTGGGCTGGTTCCTATTGTCACCTTAGAGAGGCCTTTGAGGACCAACTGCTCTGAAAAAGTCCTTCTCCAGCCTCCCCCTAACACAGGAGTAGGCAAACTTTTTCTGTAAAGGGCCAGATAGTAAATATTTTGGGCATTGTGAGCCTGTTGTGGCCACTCAACTGTACAGCCATAGAAAACCTGTAAACAAGAGACTGGTTATGTGCCAATAAAATTCTATGGACACCAAAACTTCAATTTCACATCATTTTCATGGGTCACAAATGTTATTGTCCTTTCTATTTCCATCCAATCATTTAAACATGTAAAATCTGTTCTTAGCTCTTAGGCTATATAAAAACTGGTGACACTATAGTGTGACCCCATTTCAACAAAAAATAGAAAAATTAGCCGGGTGTTGTGGCAGGTACCTATAGTCCCAGATACCTGGGAGGCTGAGGCAGGAGAATGAATCACTTGGGCCCAGGAATTTGAGATTGCTGTGAGCTGTGATGACACTACTGCACTCTAGCCTGGGAGACAGAGCTCCACCCTATCTCAAAAAAAAAAAAAAAAAAAAAAATAAACAAACAAACTAAACCCAGGTGGGCTGGATTTAGCAAGACCTTACTCTAACATGTTGTCCTGTTTTCTTTTCTTTTTCTTTTCTTTTCTTTTTTTTTTTTTTTTTGAGACAGAGTCTCAAGCTGTCATCCTGAGTAGAGTGCTATGGCATCACAGCTCACAGCAACCTCAAACTCTTGGGCTTAAGCAATTCTCTTGCCTCAACCTTCCAAGTAGCCTGGACTACAGGAACCTGCCACAATGCCCAGCTATTTTTTGTTACAGTTGTCACTGTTGTTTAGCTGGCTTGGGCTGGGTTTGAACCTGTCACCCTTGGCATATATGGCTGGTGCCATAACCCCTGTGCTACAGGCACCCAGCCTGTCCAGTTTTATTTTCATCACAGCGCTAATCGCTTCTTGCTATTTTCTTATTTGTTTGCCTTTTTAAATTATTTGTTTATTGGAAGGCTGCCCTACTAGAATGGAAGTCATGAGAGCCAAGATCTTTACATTCTGCCCTGGTGTATCCCCCACCCCTAGGACCATGCTTGGCATATAGAATGTGCTCTGTAGGTGCCGGCTATGGCAGAATGACTGCTGTGCCACACCAGCCACCCTCAACCCTCCAATCACTGTGGGCAGCGATGCCTGAAAAGACAACCTTGGAGATGATAATGGCACTCCTGTCTCAGCCCTTCTCCTATCCCTTTCTTTCATGTTTTCCTGTTCCTTTCCCCTTCCTTCCTTTCCTCAATCCCAAACTGTAAGCCTGTCTATGTTGCCCAGGGAAACCCGTGCACCTGAGAGCCCAGGAGAAAGCTGGGAGCCCAGGAGAAAGCTGAGAGCCCAGGAGAAAGTTTGTGTGCTGGATCAGGTCACTGATCCAGCACACAAACCGAGAGGTCCAGAGTCTGACTGGCAGTCCCCACAGGCAGGCAAGGCCCCTGCCTCTCCACCCAGAAAGTGAGAGGAAGTTGGGAGAAATTGCTCTGGGTAAAAGTGAGTCTTCAGAATTACCCCCTTAACCTTAAACTCGTAAAACTTAGCATAGTAGGACAGCTAAGGTGTTTAGGTGCTCAATAGTGTTTGGGGGAATGACTTTTGACCACATGCTGCACCTTATTCAGTAGCACATAACTTTTCAGCAACATGTAATTGAAATGTGGTGACAAAAAACAAGTCATCACTAACCAACGTCCAGAAAAAAAGATTCTATGATTCCCAGACGGGAGAATTGTGTCTACTGTTCCCCTGTAGTGGGACACCATGCTCTCAACATGGACAGCACTAGGTCTTTCAAGTTGCACAACTCCCTTCATAAACAGAGGCACAGCCGCCATATGCAAGTGACCTGTTTCCCTTGGAGGACGGGTTCCCACAGAGGAAGGACTGTGTTGCCAGGCAGACGCGAATGTTTCATGTGCTGGGAGTGGTGCTGCTCAATGTCAATTAATGAAGTGGCACTTGTGCTTATCAATCACGCCATCCTGATTTTGGTCAACAAGCCAGTCCTGTGGCTGCTGGTAAGCCTGCTCACTCCTGAGTCACGTGCTAAAACCACGTTCCCAGGATGCCAAGGGACCACACCCTGCCAGCCCCTGCCTGAACCTGTCTCTTTTGCCCACTCTTCAGATACATGGCTTTTGTGTCCGTTTGTTAAGTACCTAACACTATTCGTTCCTGAAAGTGCAGAACTCACAGAGCCTGGTGACAGAGCCTCCTGAAACCTCACTTGGAGACAGTAAGGGACCGATATAATCTGGATGGCCACTAAGGAGGCAGTGGGTCCCAGATAGTCCAGTGAGACTAACTTAAACTTCGCCCATCAAGAAGCACCTCCGAGTGTTCCCCATTCTCGGAGAGAGGGACCTGGGCCAGCTGAGCAGGCCACACAGGCTGCCTTCGAGTCCCCTCCTCCACTGGCTGGGCTTAGTGGGTGATCAGCCCCAGTGGCTGCAGACTGCTCTGCTGCTCTTGTGCTGTGGCCCCATGTGGACCTCCATCACTTCCTCAGAAAGAAACCACACGCACCAAGGCCTTCGTGTATGTAGCAGACTTTACTGGAGATTTGGAGAGATGAAGGGGGTTTACATAGCAAAAGTACAAAACACTGAAGTTTGAATATTAGACATCCAGAGATTAGAAAGACCCTTCCCCATTTCCACCCAAAGGTGCCTGATCACCTGTCCCCACCCTGTCTCAGGGAATAAAAGGGAAGTCATATTTCTCAACTGTTCCTTTTTATTGATTTTCTTCTTTTTTTTGAAACAGAGTCTCATTTTGTCACCCTCAGTAGAGTACCATGGCATCATAGCTTACAGCAACTTCAAACTCTTGGACTCAAGTGATCCTCTTGCCTCAGACCTCCAAGTAGCTGGGACTATTAGGTGCCTGCCACAATGCCCCACTAGTTTTTCTATTTTCATTAGACAGGGTCTCGCTCTGGCAACTGCTGAGCTCAAGCGATCCACCTGCCTCAGCCTCCCAGAGTGCTAGTTACAGCCCCCAGCCTCTCCATGTTTTCTTATCTAGAGTAGTTTAGCTCTCCATTTGCTCTGCCCTCCCTTTCTAGACCTTTCTGTGAGCTTTTCCTCCCCATCATGGGCCACAGTTACACTCCCAATAAGAACACTTCCCTCCTCTTTTCTGATGCCAGAGGCCTGAGGGCTGGTTCCTGTGCTGGACGGTCCTCAGGAAACAAGAGAATTGAGACCTTCTCCTTGCCTTCTCTGAGGGACATTGGAATAGGGCTTTAACTTTAACTAAAAAAATAAATGTGCATGTGCGTGTGCGTGTGTGTGCGCACGTTTTAGGAGTGGGAAAAGTGCTTGCCATGTGTTAGGTGTGGTGCTGCCCCTTCACACACACCTTCCCTTCTCCTCCCAGTGGTAATCCCAAGTCACAGCCATTTTATTCCCATTTCACAATAGGTCACCAAGGTTCCAAGAGAGGAAGTCAGATGCCTGAGTTCACATGACTTAGTCACTGGCCTGGTCTAAGTTTACGTTCTTAGGCATGACTTATATTCAGTCCTTTGGGGAAAAGATTCTTGCTTTCCTTCTTAGGGCTAATGAAACAGAGAAGGTAAGAAGAGGTCAAACACGGGGGTGGGCACTGGGTAGAACTGCCCCTGAGGGAAAATCCAACACCTCGACACCCTCCCTCACCTTCCATCTCTGTGCTTAGGGCCCAGAAAACCCAGCCCCACCTGACACAGCCCTGCCCACTGTCCCCGGCAACCCACAGCCCAGCAGAGGGAGCAGGCTCCCAAACCAAGCACACACAGCCACTCCATTGGCTTCAGTCCTGGAAGGCAGTCCCATCTGCACTTGCGTGCACGTACTCACGTGCACAAGGGCACACAGGCACACTCCTCAACTCCTTCTGTGTGGGTTTCTTTCTTATTAGGATGATCATCCCACTCTGTGAAGGTCGGTGGCCAATGGGAAACAATCTGCTGGGTCACTGTCCAACCCCTGCGACAGCTGGGCTGTGCCCCCGTCCCCATCTCCATCTTGACAATGCTGCCTGCTGCCTCTGGATGACGCTAGCAGCATAGAAGGCTGGGTCTCCTAAGAGAGCTCAGGGACCCTTCCTCAGCTCAAGGCCCAGTGACACGAGCCACCTGCCTTGCACACATGCACTCATTTACTAAATGTTTGCTGAGCATAACCGCGGAGCCATGAAATCTGTAGGCTCCCTCCAGAACCTAACTCCAGGTGGAAAGACACACGCAGATGACACCACGTGTCTGTGGTCCACAGTAGCCCCAGAAGTTTTTTTCAAAATCTAATCAAATAGATTCCCTTGCTTAACACACTCCAGGACTTCCTATCACACTGAGTGAAGTCCAGAGTCCTTACCAAGGGAGGGTGTACTGGCTGGTCACCTGCTTCTTTCCCTCACCTGAAACGCATCCCTCCCCTCCCTGCCTCCCAGACCTGCTGTGCCCCCCACTTGGAAAAGGGTTCCCTCATCTCTCTTCCTGTCCTTCCTGATCAGCTCAAATGCCACTGCCTCAGAGGCCCCATCTTAGCATCAGTGGCCAGGCAGCACTCCCCAGAGCCTGCATCCGTCTCTTGTTCACATGCTTTCTTTCTCTGCTCCCAGGGAGCCTGTCTTGCTCACTGACACATCCCCAGTGCCTAGCAAAGCAGAAGTTACACAAATATTTACTAATTGTGCTAATAACCCAAGCAAGTTCATTGGCCTCTGGGCCTTACTGCTTATCTTTAAAATGGGGCTAGCACAGCACCTATGGTGTGAAGATCAGATGACAAAGGTACCAAGTGACAGGTGTGCTTCTGAAAGGAATGCTTCTGACATGTAAGTGGCTCCCCATTGGCTCTTGAAGAATGAGCATCAGGCGGGTGGTGGGAGAAGGCCGAAAGGATGCACAGGAAGGGTGATGCAGGGTGGCTAGACGGGCTGGGGGCTAGAGGGAGCCTCAGATGAGGCTGCAGGCTACGTGAGGCCAACTTGTGTTTCCCATTTGCCCCTCGTGTCCTGGTCTACTGTATTGGGGGTGAGACACAGCAAGCTGCCGTCTATGGCTAGCCAGTTTGGATTTTCCCTAAGCAGGACTCTTCTTTTTTTCTTTTATAGACAAAGAGAGTCTCACTCTGTCACTCTGGGCACCTCAAACTCAAACTCTTGGGTTCAAGTGATTCTCTTGCTTCAGCCTCCTGAGTTCAGCTCCTGCCACAATACCTGGCTAATTTTTCTATTTTTAGTAGAGACAACGTTTCATTCTTGCTCAGGCTGGTCTCTAACTCCTGAGCTCAGGTGATCTGCCTGCTTCGGCCTCCCATAATAGGACTCTATTTAGGCTGCTAAGGTCAGTTCATAAAGAGAAGGAAAAACTCACAGCCAGCAACACTTGCACTTTCTCACCCATGACACAAAAAGGTTATCTCAGGTTATGTACTTGCCCCACAGCCAAGAGGCTGCTCCCCACAAGACGCCCTCCTGTTTGAAGGTTCCCAGGGCTGGTGCTGACAATCAAGCTAGAAGGGCAGGCATCACAAGCTTCTCTCACACATAGTTCCGGGAATAGAGGAGGGGAGAGAAGAGGGAGCAAGGGCTGTCCTGGTGCCTGGGCATGGGAGTAAGACAGCCTTATTCAAACATAAACCCACATAATAATAGACTCGTCTGACCCCAGCTCCCTGGGACCTCACACCTTAGCTCTTGAAGACAGTTGGGCCTCATTCACCATACTGTGCAGGCCTGCAGCCTGGCATGAGGGCGAGCAGCAGTCCTGATGCCACAGGGGTTTGGCTAAAGCTGCTCTTTTTTTTTTTTTTTTTGAGACAGAGCCTCAAGCTGTCACCCTGGGTAGAGTGCCGTGGCATCACAGCTCACAGCAACCTCCAATTCCTGGGCTTAAGCGAGTCTCCTGCCTCAGCCTCCCAAGTAGCTGGGATCACAGGCGCCAGCCACAACGCCCAGCTATTTTTTGGTTGCAACCGTCATTGTTATTTGGCGGGTCTGGGCTGGATTCGAACCCACCAGCTCAGGTGTATGTGGCTGGCGCCTTAGCCGTTTGAGCCACAGGCGCTGAGCTTAAAGCTCCTCTTTAGAGAGCTGTGGAGACCAGAGGGAGGCCATCCCCCTCATGTGGGATATTGGCCAACTTCGTCCTAGCTGCTTAACTAGACATAGACCACCCTTTAAGGGCAGACTTCCTCAAGTGCTACCCTTCCCTAGATCCTATATAGCCTGATTTCTCCTGTCCCTGAAAGCCAGTGGCTTTGAGGATCAGCCTACTGCACTCACAGTTTTCCAATCTGACTCCTTAGACTGCACGCTCCTAAAAATAATAACAATGTACATTTACTGAACACATAAACGTATTTATTTATGTGCTTGACACTATGCTAGGCACCGCACATATATGAGGTAGGTTATTTACCCATTTTACACATGGGGAAACTGAGGCACCGTGAAATGAAATAATTTGTCCCAAGGTCATAGCTAGTCAGTAACTGGTCTCATTCCAGAGCCTTTCCTCCTAAATAGTACCCTGCCACACCTCCCAGATGCTGCCTCACTCATTTCTGTGGTCTCCCAAAATGCTGGGCACACAGTAAACATGCACGGGTGGAGTTTTCCTCCCCTTCAGATCCAGGATGCTTTTGGTAGAAACAGTGGTTTCCATCAGTGATGAGGATACCAAAGAGCCACTGGGTGGCAGCAAAGAGCCAGCCCCAGGCCTCCCAGAGTGACAGCCCTCTGTGGCAGAGTTTATTTACTTACGCCAGGCCCTGCCAGATGGCATCTCTTCTCCTCATGAAGGTCTTCTAAGGAAGCTGTTATTGCCTTCCCACTTTACAGAGAGGAAAGGGTACTAAAGCTCAGAGAAGCTGAGCAATTTGCCCAAGGTCAGGCAGCTCATAACACTAGGGCCAGGACTGCCAAAGCCCAAAGCCCACGCCAGTTCTCAGAAACAAACCAAGGAGGTGGTTCAGCTGGTTAACTAACTCTAGGCCCAAAGTGGGATCCACTCCCCTCCTCCATTCCCAGGAGGCACAGAAACCAGTTTCTTCAGAAGTGGGACAGCTGGGCTGGCTCTGAGGAGGTCACCACCCAGCAGGCACGTTGACTGGAAAGGAGCAAGAATATTGTGATATCAGAACTAGATGGGTCTCACACCACAGACCTCTGACCTGCTTTCTGGGCCTTTTCCACCTCTACGGATGCTGCAGACATTCACCTCCCACCCAAATCCTCAGCCCACCGCCTCCTGCCCTCCCTATTTGGCTCTTATTATCTGGACCCACTTCCCCCGAGTAGTATTGAAGGTGGCCATGGAATCCACATACACTGGAGATGGATGGAACTTATTCAGAGAACTGTGACCATGGCCCCTTCCAATGACTCTGTCCCTCCACACCTAAAACCCATCCTCGTGGAGGCCTCCTGTGTGAGCTATCCTGGGAGTGGTAGCAGGGGTGGCCGGGGAGAGCAGATGCAGCACGCACAGGGAGCTGTCCCTGTCCCTCCTGATATGGCCCCCAGTCCAGTGCAGGGAATCAACAAGCAGTGGAGACGTGTCACATCTTGAGCTCCAGTGTCTGGCGGTGTTTCTGGCTGAGTTCATCAGGCATTGGCTTCAGAACTGCCTGGGGTGCCTCTCTGGGCATTGCCTCCAGCCTGCCTCCCAGACTGACCCCTTCTCCCCAGTCCCACCCAAGGCTCAGATAGCCAGACCAGGTTCTCTGAAAATACACAACATCTTGGGTTTATTTGGGGTTGGGCACTGCAGGTTCAGGCATGGTTTGTTCCTGGATAATCACGATCACTCCTCTCAGCTCTCTTGGCACTTTAGGGGGCTGCCCCTACAGGGCCCCTCCCATGTCCCCATTTCCTGCACACACGTCTCTTTCCCCCTCCCTGCTCCCTGAGTCTCTCATTCTTTCACCAGCCGGTAAATATGATGCTGAGCCCCGTGCTCACTGGCTGACACCTCAAAGACATACGCGATGCACAGCAAGGTCTCCTGCGTGTCTCTGTTGGTGACCACCTGTGGGTAAGAAAAAGATAAGGGTGAAGGCCCCAGATGAGGACACGCCATTGGTGCTATCCACCTATGGACCCCAGCCCCACACACCTGCAGGATGGTGAAGTTCTCCAGCACGCTGTTCATCATGTACTTCTCAGGCAAGTGCTTCAGCTTGTGAATGAAGTTGATCATGTACTCGCAGAGTGGGGACCGGTGGATGCGGTATGAATAGTGGCCGTTCTCATAGCGAGCATACTCTGTCTGTAGGACCCAGGGGACAGCAGGGGCTTAGAATCCCTTTTGACCTCCTTGGCCCCAACCCAACTCCATGGGGAAGCTGCAGAACCCAGGCTCTGCTAAATGGCAAGAAAAGGCAGGAGGCCTGTACAGCAGAGACACCCTGGTGCTGGTGAACGTTAAACAAGAGTGATAGACAGAAACCCAGCACTGCAGGAAAGGAGCTTAGTGAGACCCAGGAGCAGCAGCAGAAGAGATGAACAGGTACCTCAATTCTGTCTGTGCACTAAGACAACACAGGAGGAGGCTGCACGGGGGTCCTTGTGATTCTGATGACAATGACACAGATTTATACATTCTCACATCTATACATGCACACATGTGCACACACAAATGAGTGCATATAATATCGCTGAAATCTGAACTAGACTGGTGGAGTGCATCAATGCCAACTTCCTGGTTGCCCGTAAAGTACTCTGGTTGTGCAAGATGTAACCAGGAGGGGAGCTGAGTGAAGGGTACACAGGACTCTGACTACATGTGGATCTACATTTATCTCAGAAGTCTTAAAACATTAAGGCCAGGTGCAGTAGCTCACACCTGTAATTCTACCTACTCTAGAGGGCAAAGGTGGGAGGATCACTTGAGCTCAGGAATTTGAGACTGTAGTGAACTATAATGATGCCACTGCACTCTAGCTAGGGGGGCAGAGTGAGACTTTGTCTCAAAAAAAAAAAGTCTTAAAACTTTAATTAAAAATAAATGCTGAGGAACTATTTAAAAAGCGCTGTTGTTTGGATTCTGCCATAAAGACAGAGGTCAATGATGAGCAGAGTTCAGACACTGGTGTATTTCCAAAGACCCTGGGTAACGCTAAGGTGCAGCCAAGGTGGAAAGCTACTGGGATGGAGAAAAGTCTCTTCCCTGGCACCAGCCTGGTATCTGGTTGTGTTGGCTTGAGGAATGTTATTGCTAACTGATAGATCGCAAATGTAGGACTGAGCTGAGGATGGGGTGAAGACCAGCCTGCACTAGTGAGGGCTGGCTGAGCAAGTGCATGGGGGCACAGGACTCCAGACGCCCAGAGCCCACCAGTGCTATAGGTTGGGAGCCTTTGGTCCCAACTCCCATTCCTCTCGCTACAGAAGGTACTGCAGGAGGCTATATTAATGGGCAGCAAAGAAAACTTGTCACTTATTTAGAGATGAGTGGAACAGAGGATTTAAACCTTCGGCTCCCCCCCCCACAAGCAGGCAATGCCACCAGAAAGCAGGGGCTGAGTTGGGATTCAAAGCCAGGTCCATCTGAGCTCATACTCTTCACCAGTACCTGCACTGCCTCTGGCAGAGGTAGAAAACCTCTACCCAAAAGGCAGGCCTGAATTTTCTGTAATTTTCACTAGTGCAGGCATCCAGGGTCCCCCCAAATAGAAAAGCAGGGACATGAACAGGTTTTGGCACCCATGAAATAAAAATGGAGCCAGGAACAGAGACCCTAGAGACTAGCCTTGCTCTTGTACCTGTGAGCTGTGTGACCGTGGGGCAGGCCTTTCTCTCTCCGGGCCTCTACTGTGGACTAGGGAGACACCCTGTGGCCCTGCCAGTGTAATAATGTGCTTGGAAGTTGCAGGCTCACCTGGAAGCCCAGTGCGGCTGGTGAGCTAGGCTGGGCAGTGGTGCCCAGGGGCGTGAGGGAAACACACAGCACTGACAGCAGAGACAGAAGGGTGGCCCACAGCTGGAGGGCACTCCTCTTGAAAGCAGATGGAAGCCATGCTGTGCAGCCCTGTCCTTAGGGAGGCTCTAGCAAACACTGGCCACCACCATCGCCCCTTACCCACTGGTGCGGCCTCTTACCTCCACTTTCTCCACCACCTGCTTGCCAAAAGAGCAGACCTTGGTGGAACAGGTGATTATCATGTTTTCAGGACTCTCGTACTGGCTGGAAACCCCGTAGAAGGAGCTGCCTTCGTCCTCGATGTTCGTGTTGAGGTCTGCCTGGAGGGAGACATGGGAGGTCGAGCAATGGTCACCCCCTTATCAAGGAGACCTCAGGGGTCACAGTCCAGATTCTAGGGCTGGGAAGAAATAAGGAGAGCTTAACAGGAACTTGGACCGTGGGATACTGGGAAGTTTCCACCATCCTCCACTTTGATACCTGATGTGAAATCACATCGTGTTGACCAAACAATGGGAACAGAACACACTGGAACCTGTGTTAGTTTCAGGACATTGTTACCTGACCCTGTCTTTAGGACTTAGAAGTTTTATAGACTAAGAATTTGTTCTTGTTACACGCAAATATTTGAATCTGTAGCATTCATTTCTATCTTAGTATCAATGAATCTATCAGAACCCTTCTAGAGTGAATTCAGATAGTGAAGAATGAATGAGACCATGGAAGGAAATACAGAGGGCTCTTCTGTTTTATCCTCTGGTCTCCCTGGTCTTCTGACCAGATTATAAATGCTCTTCCAGAACTGCCTGCGGGGCTGGCCTCTCATCCATGTCTATAGCCCCGCTGAGTGCAGCCAGCCTGGGTCTTTGCACGTCTCCACATCAGCAGCACTAGCTTCCCTCCCTTGGTTTGTTCTCTCAACTGCTCTGAGGATCTCTTCAGAAAACAAGTCTGACTCCACCACTCTGTGGTTCAACCCATCTTGCTGAGTGAGTCCTTAGCCACTGAGTTTCAGTCTCCAGTGAGCAGTCTCTATGTCAGTGTCTCACCTTGCCCTTGACAGGCTGCTCTTTCTTTCTTACAGATCTGAAATTTATCTCAACGTTTCCCGTTAGAAAAGGTGGAATAGGGCCAGGCATGGTGGCTCACACCTTTAATCCCAGCATTCTGGGAGGCTGAGGTAGGAGGACAGCCAGAGCTAAGGAGTTCGAGACCAGCCTGATCAGAAGAAGACCCCGTCTCTACTAAAAATAGAAAAATTAGCTGGGCATCATGGTAGACGCCAGTAGTCCCAGATACTCAGGAGGCCGAGGCAAGAAGATCACTTGAGCCCGGAGTTCGAAGTTGCTAGGAACTATGATGATGCCATGGAACTCTACCCAGGGCAACAGAGTGTGTCTCCAAAAAAAGGCAAAAAAATAAAAGGTGGAATTACAGTGTCAATTCATACCCCAAACCTCAGCCACAAAGCTGATCTTTAGGCTCTAACTCTAATGCACATCCCATTCCCACAGAGGGAGGGAGGGGACCCCATCCCCAGAACTTCAGCCCCAAATTAAATCACCCCATCTGAGCAGGGATGGTAAGAAGCAACTCAAGACTCAGAAGAAATGCTCGGACACATTACTAAAGGCAAAGTATTCTCAGGGTGCAGCCTCCTCCCACCCACACAACTGGTCTGAGATCACTGCCAAATTGCACCCTGTGTCCAGCCCTATGGGTGCAGAGGGAGCTCTAAGCTTTGACACAGGACTCTACTGTGCAAGGGGGATCCCCTGAATCCCAGAAGGTCTGGGCATGATTCAGAGCGAGGCACTGGGCAGTTCTATCACTGGCCATTAGGGGACGCCCAATCGTTACTTTTCTCCCCTCTGGAGAAAAGTTTGCCAAGAGCCAGATCTTTCTCTAGGCTGGCAGGGGGGTGCTGATTGTCTTAGGGCACAATGGAAATATTATATAGCCACAAGCCATGCTGAGAGGGCCCTGTATGGATTGCTGTGGATGGCCTACAAGCATTTAGTGAAAAAGGTTATGGAACAGAATGAGGGTGTATTACTTTTATGATGAAAAAGAAAGACCATTTTCATGTTGAAACAGAATGGCACATGCCTGTGTGCAATGGCTATCACGAGGGCATGAGGAAGAAAGGAAAAAAAAAAGAATCATAGCTGTATTTGTGTTGACGCTCAGCCCCTGAAACACGCAGCAGAACTTATTAAACACCCTTTACCCATGGCTCCAGGCTGGCCTCTGCCTCCCACTCTGACCGCATCCAGGACTCTGAGACACAAGGGTGCAGCTGGGCCAGCAGGGTGCCTGCGAGTCCAGGCAGAGCTGGTCAGGCCCCTGCTGGCCCGAAGTCCCACAGTCAAATATAAGGTGAACTGGGGCCAAAGCCTGGGCTTTCTGTCTGTTTTCTCTGAGCCATAGGTTCCTCTTAGGTGACCAAGTTTGTCAGACTACTCCTGAAGAGGGTGCCGGGGAATAGTTTGTGTGCTCAGGATACATTGCGGCTAGACACACAGGACAGAGATACGGACCGTGCCTGAAAAAAATGCTGGGAGGAAGCCCAGCTGCCTGGGAAGGGCAGGCAGTGGACTGGGGCGGGGACGCCAAGGGTGAGGCCCAGCATGAAATGGTGATGACCTTCAGATTCCAGCCTTGCCCAGCTTACTCTCATCAGTGCTACATTCAAGAGTCGTCCACCACAAGCTCTGGTTCTTTTAATCAATTCACTCTTATTCCTTAATTCCATTCCAAATAAATTCCATTCCAATAAATCCATGAATTAAAGGATTCTATTTTTCAAATGTGTACATATATGAAAATAATTGCATAACTATTAAAGGTGAAATGTTTCAGATGCAGTGGCTCACGCTTGTAATCCTAGCGTCAGGCCCTGTAACCCTCTGGGAGGCTGAGGTGGGTAGATTGCTTGAACTCATGAGTTCAAGACCAGCCTGAGCAGAGGTAAGATCTCTTCTCTATTAAAAATAGAAAAACTAAGGCAAGAGGATCGCTTGAGCCCAGGAGTTAGAGCTACGAGGTATTGAGTTATTCCTGTGAGTTATGATGCTACAGCACTCTACCCAGGGCAACAGCTTGAACTCTGTCTCAAAAAAAAAAAAAAGATGAAATGTTTCCTCACATGCCACCTAAAGGAATGCCACGCACCAAGCTGGGGAGGACTGGCACTAACACCTCCCCTATTCTTCCCAACACCCAAGGACAATGGTTGCCCCCATGCCCCAGGAGCTGTCTGTATACTCAGCATCACCCTGTGCTATCTTGTGGCCAGATGTTTTCCGCCTTCCAGGTAAGAAGTTCCTTGGAGGCCTGAACAAAGAAAGCTCTCCCAGGGTCTTGGCAGTGTCCAGCCTGGGGTGGGCTTCCAGTCAAGGTTGCATGTGGGTAGCCAGGGTGATGAGAGTAAGGTCCCCTGCTTACCTGGGAGTGCCCAGCTCCACCCCAGCTCAAGCATGCTCCCCTGGCATCTGCTCCCACTTGCCCAGCCCTTCCCATCACTTACCCGCCCATTCATTCAGCCTAGTCCAGCAGGGCCCCAAAGAGATCGTTTCTGCTCTCAAGGAATTTATAGCTGGGAGAGCAAGTGTAACATGTGAGCTAGGGGTCAGGTAGAGAGAGAGGGAGAAAGAGAGAACAATTCCACAAGTGATGGGCCAAAGGCAGCCCCAGAACCAGGCCTTTGGTCACACTGCACAGACCCAGAGGATACCAGCCAGTAACACAGACGATCCACCCCAGAGTACCTCACCTTCTCCTCACGCCTAGATCCTTCTAATCATACCCCCATCCTTTCTCCTGCAGCTACATTTGGACATTTCCTGTCTACACTCAAAGCACCTCCCCAAAACAAGCTTTGCTTCTCAGCTTACTCAGCCTAAGAAAGGAAGAAAGCTGTCCCCTCAACCCCTGCCCTCTGAATGCCCCCTTGCAAGCCTCCCTCCACCCTATTCATAGCTGTGCCTGCGGGTGGGCAGCTCACAGGCCGTGCCTGGAACAGGTGTGGGGGATTGGGTGGCTGACAGATGAGCCGAGACAGCCAGCCGCAGCCTGGGTGTGGGGGCCCAGGGAGTGGGGCTCAGATTCATTGTCATGTACTGGTATGTGCCTGGGAGAAATGTCAGGGCCCCAAAAGGGAACAGAGCAGGCTGGGCCGGGAGGAAGGCCAGGGGTGCTCTCTTGCTTCTGCGGCTCAGCCTAGCTCTGCCCAGCATTTTCAACATGCAGACTGGTTTAAATGGCCACTGGTTCCAAAAGTCTCTCTCCCCTGCCCCAGGGACAGAGGCAGCCTCCATTTTGTCACAATACTCTGGGGGCAGGGGGCTCAGCTTTTCAGTCCCTCATCAGAGCACAGCCTGAGCAACCGCAGCCCCTCCTATGTGCAGATGCCGTTTCCAGCTGGAGATCTGTCCTGGCAGGATGAGCTCTCAATGACTACTACTCAGTAACAGCAATACTCAGTGCGGTAGGAGGGAGGTTGCACAGGAGCCCTGCAAGTCCTCCTCCCACTCTGAGAGGGATCTGATCAACTCTGCGGCATGCTCAGCAGGCTGGTTTGGGCCTGGGAGCCAGGACTCAGAAAACAGCCAGGCAGGAAAAGAAAGGGTGGTTTGGGGAGAGGCAGTATTGTTTCCTTGTCTGAGTAGTTTTCCTTCCTAATTGTGTGTGACCAAGTTAATACCAGCTGATGGCAGGGGAGGAAGTGACCAGGCCAGGGGGCAGGAGCAGAGGCTTCTAGGTGCCCAGAGAGGGGAGAGGAGGGGAGAAGCTGCCAGAGAGGGCCCATGATTAACCTGAAGTCTCATTGTCAGCAAACACAATTATTTACTTCCCCCATTACACATTTGCTTTCCTCTGGTGCCTCTGCACCCCCCCCCCACTGGAGGAGGGACCAGATGGCTGCCAAAGTGCCCTGGCCTCTGACATTTGCCTGTCCTCATCCTGTCCAAGCCACTGGCACTCAGAGAGGGCCCAGCTCCCAAGGTGTGGGCAAGGGGCAGGGGCCAGGTGATCATACATACATTGGGGTCTTCAGAGACAAGACCCCTTGCAGATCCTCAAGAATAAGCTGCTGGCTGTTCACAAAAATAAACAGGCACAGAGAAGCCTGTTTGCTCAGGATACAGCCCTTAAGTGGCAGAATTGGGGCTAGAACCTTTATGTTCCAGCTAGGGCTATCTGCTGCCTGACTTGCTCTGCCTTGACTGCCAGGAGGGCTTCACTCATAGACCACCAGGCTCCCCTGTCCAGTGGCTACTGCCCTAGGACTTTGAGACAGAACGTGAGCTCCTGGAAACCAAGACCCACGCTGTGTTCACACAGTCCACACTTAGGACGTCCTAATCCTATGTCCTCAGCACCAGCTATTCCCGACCCTCCAACTTCCCCTAAGAGTCAGAAGGAAGGAGAAGACATAGGCCATCAGCAAAGTCACAGAAGTACCTAGTTCCTACTTCCTCCCTGCAACCTTAATCTCCAGGTAGGGGAATATCTTCATTTCCTGTAAAGAAGTCTAAGGTTGATAAAGACACAAAAAGCCCAACTGCTCAACTCCACACCAAGTATAGTCCGAGTCAAGTCTCCTCTATCCATGCCACCGCTACCTGCTACTCATCAGGAGACTAGAGATCTTTTCTAGACAATTCCAAGTCTTCTCTGGCAGGAGCAAAAGAAGCACCAGGACCCTGCATGGAGGGCACCTGGCACTTTGCAAGGGAGGATAGATGGCTGGAGCTCAGCCTGGATCCTGATCTGGTACTATGAAGTGGCACTATGAAATAACCATTTACAGGTTATTTCACCTGTCTGTGCCTTAGTCTTCCCGCTGCAGATGGCTCTATCCATTGTACTTACCTTCTGGGATATGGCAAAGATGAAACGCGCCAAAACACATGTATATAAAGTGAATGGCTCATGGTCTGCTCTCACCTATCTCACTGCATGGATGCACCAGAATGACCACAGGACAGAGGCTCGCCCCAGCTGGGTGCCTCAAAGCCAGGCCCTTACTAACCCCATGCTCTGTCTCCCTCATTTGTGAAACGGGCGTAAGATGGTCCTCATCTAAGAATACAGAATATCACCAACACTAATAGAAGGTAGGAGCTAGTAAAAAGAGCCCTGTATATGCCATCACCTCCCTCCGGGGTAGCGTTTTCCCATAAGTGCTCCCTGCCAACCAGATCCTCCTTCTGATCCCAAATTGCACCCATTGGGTATCTGAGCCAGTGCTGAAAAAGAGCCACAGATCAGCTCCTCCATGCTCCTTCTTCAAGCCAAGGCAAGGCCTGCACAAGTCAGGGGTTGGGGTGCAGGCATCTCCAAAGGAGAGCCTGGGACCTACTCAGACTTAGCAAGAACTGGGAGCGCCACTGCTGGTCACACAGGGATAATGCTAACTGGCTGCCCACAGCAAAGCCTCTTGGCTCCAATTCCCACATCCATGGCTGGAAGGGAGATTGGGGAACCGATCTAAGCCCCTTTTGAAAAACAAAGAAGACACCCTGCCTCCTACATCACATCTGAAGCCAACCGTTCTGGCCAAACTCCCCCAGGGGCTGTGGTCTCTTGCCTGGTCTATATTACAGGAGTCTCATCCTTGTTCCAGTCTGATTACCTGATTTTTCCAACTAAGCTAGGGTGACCAGATTTTAACATTTGTAAAGTGAAACAAGATGGCCGGGGTGGGGTGGGGGGGTCAGGGCAGGGCTGACAACAATGCAAATTTTGATAAGCTCACTTCTCAACAATTATTTGTTATTATTACAGTTTAACATTATGAAATTAACAAAAATAATATAAAACTCATATTATGGCAAAATAGCCACATGGTAGCTGAAAACCGCATATTCCTTTCCTGTTCTCCCCCCTGTTCGGGACTTTTTTAAAATGTCGCAGGATGGGGGACAAATTGTTCAAAAGCGGGATGTCTGGTCACCCTAAACTAAGCACAATTCTGGCCATACCCTGGTCATACCCTGTTCAGAAACCTTCAATGGTTGATTACCTGAAGGGATGACAAATATGTCATAAACATGCCACCACTTCCCCCTGCTATGCCCATGGGAGATACTGCCATCCACCCAGCACCTTCCCCTCTAGATCTTTCTCAGTTCATAATTCCAAACAATGACTGCCAATCTCCTAGAAATAACACTTGGCTCGGCTCGGCACCTGTGGCTCAAGTGGCTGAGGCGCCAGCCACATACACCTAAGGTGGCGGGTTCTAATCCAGGCCGGGCCCACAAAATAACAATGATGGCTGCAACCAAAAAAAAAAATGGCCAGGCGTTGTGGCAGGTGCCTGTAGTCCCAGCTACTTGGGAGGTGGAGGCAGGAGACTTGCTTGAGCCCAGGAGTTGGAGGTTGCTGTAAGCTGTAATGCCAGGGCATTCTGCCCAGGGCGACAGCTTGAGGCTATGTCTCAAAAAAAAAAAAAAAAAAAAAAAAGTAACACTCGGCTCAAACCCATTTTCCTTGACATTAAAGGTGGGAGATTGGAGCAGCACCTGTGGCTCAGTGAGTAGGGCTCTGGCCTCATATACCAAGGGTGGCGGGTTCAAACCCGGCCCTGGCTGAACTGCAACCAAAAAATAGTGGGGTGTTGTGGCAAGCACCTGTAGTCCCAGCTACTCGGGAGGCTGAGACAAGAGAATCACTTAAGCCCAGGAGTTGGAGGTTGCTGTGAGCTGTGATGCTATAGCACTCTACCCAGGGCAACAGCTTGAGGCTGTATCTCAAAAAAAAAAGGTGGGAGATTGATAGTAAAGTTTATGTTTCCACCCTCACAGATCCAACTAGAATGGTAATAGTAATGAACTTTTTTTTTGGAGACAGAGCCTCAAGCTATCACCCTGGGCAGAGTGCTGTGGCATCACAGCTCACAGTAGCCTCCAACTCCTGGGCTGAAGCGAGTCTCCTGCCTCCGCCTCCCAAGTAGCTGGGACCATAGGCGCCCACCACAACACCTGGCTATTTTTTGGTTGCAACTGTCATTGTTGTTTGGCGGGTCTGGGCTGGATTCGAACCCGCCAGCTCAGGTGTATGTGGCTGGCGCCTTAGCCGGTTGAGCTATAGGCACCGAGCCAGGAACTCGGAAAAAGCCAGGAACTTTAAAAAGCCAGGAACTTTTTAAAATGTGCTGCACCAGCTAGATGTAGTAGCTCATGCCTATAATCCCAGCACTTTGGGAGGCCAAGGCAGAAGGATGGCCTGAGGCCAGAAGTTCAAGACCAGCTTATGCAAGAGCAAGACCGCATCTCACAAAAAAACAGAAAGATTAGCCAGGTGTTGTGGTGGGAACCTATAGTCCCAGCTCCTCGGGAGGCTGGGGTGGAAGGATCACTTGAGGCCAGGAGCTCAAGGCTGCAGTAAACTGACTACATCACTGTCATCCACTCTGGCCTCCCAGAGTGCTAGGATTACAGGCATGAACTACCAGCCTTTAGAGACCCTGTCTCTAAAATATAAATAAATAAATAAAACGTGCTGCACCACAGAGTTACAGAAAACAGAGAAGAGACCAGAGTGTTCAGCAAGTGTTAGAAGACTGAAAGCTGATTAGGACTAGACCAGATTCTGTAGGGCAAAGAAAGCAAGAGAAGTTAATAACCTAACAGTGCCTTTAGGGGGTTACAGACAAGCAGGAGCCAAACTGAGGGGCTCAGGTCTGAAGGGACCAAGAAAGTGCAGGTGGAGATAGTCACGCCATGAGGAGCCGAAACATGCCTGGGCTAAGATGGCCAGGCCCCAGGCACACCCCTCCGACAACAGCAGAGAACCAAAGGACCACCATCTTCAGGAATTAAACAAGAGTCTTTGTGACACTGGCTGTGCTCAAAAGAGGAGTAAGAGACAGGACTGAGAACAGGAGAGTTACGTGATAGTCAGCATCAGACCCCATCCCCTCCTCGCCTTTCCCATTCCCAGAGCGTTTGTGACCAAGTATATGACTCCCAGGGAAAATAAGGGAATCTTCTCTAGAGATGAAGATTTCTTAAAAAAAAAAAAAAAGTCAAAGGAACATACTGACATTTTTCGGTTTCCCCAATGAAATAGCTGGCTCCCTAATGCCAATCATCTTATAGTGAAGCCCACCAGGGCACAAGTATGACCCTGCACACAGAGTTCCTAGTCACTATGAAGTATGGACAACTGGCACAAATTACAAAAGAAAAAATAAATCGGACTTCATCACTAAAAACTTTTGTGCTTCCAAGGACATTATCAAGAATGTGAAAAGATAGATGGCATATGAGAGAAAATAACTACCAATCATGTATCTGATAAAAGACTTCTACCCAGAATGAAAAACTTCTAACTCAATAAAAGAATAAGTAACCCAACTGAAAAATGGGCAAAGGATCTGGATTTTTTTTTTTTGAGACAGAGGATCACCCAGGCTAGGTGTCTTGGCATCATAGCTCATAGCAACCTTGAACTCTCGGGCTCAAGCAATCCTCTAGCCTCAGCCTCCTAAGCAGCTGGGACTATAGGACCCAACACCATTCCCAGGTAGTTTTTCTACTTTTAGTAGAGACAGGGTTTCATTCTTGCTAAGGTTGGTCCTGACCTCCTGCCTCAGCCTCCCAGAGTGCTGGGATTACAGGTGTGAGCCACCTCCCTGGCTGGGCAAAGGAACTGAATTGATATTTCTCTGAAGATACACAAATGGCCAGTGAGTACATGAAAGGATGCTTCACATCATTAGTCATCAAGGAAATGCAAATGAAAACCACAAGGAGATACCACTTCACACTCACTAGGACGGCTACTATCACAGAGAACATGAAGTGTTGGTGAGGACGTGGTGAAAATGGGACCTTTACACGCTGCTGGGGAGAATATAAAATGGGGCAGCCACTTTGGAAACCATTGGCAGTTCCTCAAAAAGTACTGAGGATGGCAGATAGAGCAGAGGCAGGTCCCTGGAGATTTCAGCGAGATACTGGACCAGCCCTGGACGGTCCACCTCTGGACGTCTATGCACATTAGGAAAACAAATTATTTTTTTTTAAGAGATAGAGTCTCACTTTGTCACCTGGGCTAGAGTGCCATGGCATCAGCCTAGCTCACAGCAACCTTAAATTCCTGGGTTCAAGTGATCCTCCTGCCTCAGCCTCCTGAGTAGCTAGAACAACAGGCACACACCACCATGCCCAGCTAATTTTTCTATTTTTTGTAAAGATGAGGTCTCACTCTTCCTCATGTTGGTCTCAAATTCCTGAGCTCAAATAATCCTCCCACTTCAGCTTCCCAGAGTGCTAGGTTACAGACGTGAACTGCCATGCCCACCCTTTTTTTCTGAGACAGGATCTCACTCTGTCATTCTGGCTGGAATGCAGTATTATGATCACAGCTCACTGTAGTCTCAAACGCCTGGGCTCATACAATACTCCTTCCTCAGCCTCCTAAGTGGCTAGGACTGCAGGTGCACACCATCACACCAGCTACTTTTGCTTTACAGAGATGGGGGTCTCACTACGTTGTATGTTGCCCAGGCTGGTCTCAAACTCCTGGCCTCAAGTGATCCTTCTGCCTTGGCTTCTCAAAGTGCTGGGATTACAGGTGTGAGCCACTGCACCTAGCAGAAACAAACTATTTATGTTACTTCGGGTTTTAAATAATATAAATCTTACTAATTCAAAACACGTATAAGATAAAGGTAAGGAAGTCTCTAAAAAATACGACAAGAAAATAAATCAGAAAATAAGTAAAGAAATGGTAAAAATCATAGAGGAATCCAGGAGGTTCTAAAATCAGACTAATAAGCATTCCTGGAAAAGAAAACAGAGGGAAAGAAATGATCAAAGAAATAATGCAAGTAAACTTCCTAAAACTGAAATACTCTGCCTACCAAGTACACAGCTCAAAAATGGGAAGACAACATGTATCCTAAAAGCTTATCAGTGTGAAATTGAAGAACGTCAAGAATAGAAAATTACTGAAACTTTCAGAGAGAATAAAACAAGTTACATGACAAAAGGTAGGGAATTAGAAAGGTATCAGACCACTCATGCCAGAAGACAATGAAGCAAAACATTAAGAAATGGTTCTTGAATATTATTTTTGGGAGAATGATATATGTTGCAGTTTGGGCAGGGCCGGGTTCAAACCTGCCACCCTGGGTATATGGGGCAGGCACCCTACCCACTGAGCCACAGGCACCGCCCAGGAGAATGATTTATGATCTAAATTCTTTACCCCTAAATTCAATCAAATATAAGGATTTTTTAAAAAATTTCGAATATTTCAGGCCATTTATCTACTATGCATCTTTTCTTTCTTTCTTCAAATTTTTATTAAATCATAACTGTGTACCTTGATGTATTTATGAGGTTCAGTGTGCTGATTTGATACACAATGTGAAATGCTTATTTTTGTTTCTTTATTCTTTCTTTTTTTTTTTTTTTTGAGATA
Source organism: Galago senegalensis (assembly GCA_963575145.1). Lineage (NCBI taxonomy): Eukaryota > Metazoa > Chordata > Mammalia > Primates > Galagidae > Galago > Galago senegalensis. Next base: position 22,207 of record CAUYTI010126703.1, on the reverse strand, counting down.
CAGCCTCAAGCTGTTGCCCTGGGTAGAGTGCTGTAGCATCACAGCTCACAGCAACCTCCAACTCCTGGGCTTAGGCGATTCTCTTGCCTTAGCCTCCAGAGTAGCTGAGATTACAGGTGCCTGCCACAAGGCCTGGCTATATTTTCTTTGCAGTTTGGCCGGTGCCAGGTTTGAACCCACCAATCCTTGGTATATGGGGCCAGCGCCCTACCCACCGAGCCATAGGCACCACCCTTTTATTTTTATTTGCTTTTTTTGTTGTTGTTGAGACAGAGTCCCACCCTATGCCCTGAGCAGAGTGTAATGGCGTCATAGCTCACTGCAACCTCAGACTCAGGCTGTGGGCATCCTGCTGCCTTAGCCTCCCGCTGGGTTTTTCATTTTTTTAGGAGTTGGGGTCTCATTCTCGCTCATGCAAAACTCAAACTCCTGAGCTCGAGCAATTCTCCCTCCTCAGCCTCCGACGGTGCTGGGATTACAGGTGTGAGCCACTGCACCCAGCTATACTCTTTTCTTAATACTTTTGAAATGCCCCATTGCATTATGCACATTAGGTGAGGTCCCCCCAAATACCCTCTCTCCTCCATGCAGCCTCCCTCCCAAGCAGCTTTTCCTAAAAGGTACTAAAGGATGTGTTCCAGCAAAATGAGAGGGATATGCCAATAAAGAGAGAAATATGAGATCTAGTAAACTGCAGACTCAGTAGAGAAGAGTCTTAGGATGACAACTGTATGGCAAGCTAAGAAAAAAAACTGCTCAAACCAGAGCAGAGGCATCCAGGAAGTGCTCCAAGTGAAAGGAGGAATTGATAAATTGTCTAATAAGTATGAGCATTTGTGGAAAAAAAATTTTGCATTTTATATGGTGGTTATGACAAAGCAATTTGTAAAATTTTAATAATTTAAAAGTATGCAAGTAAAAAAGCCTTTTATTTGCAGGAGAAAAAGTTGTACAAGAAATAAAATGTAATCATAATACAGTAGCTCTTTGGTGCTCAATCTACTTTGTTAAAAGCTATAAACATTTTATTGCTTTTACTAAATTAATTTATTGGATACGATTATATTGGGATGATCAGGGGAAAAGTTGTGTAACACAAGCTAATTTTTTTCTACCATAATGGAATGAAAACATAGACTCAGTCATGACATCAAGATATAACAATGAGGCCAGCACGGTGGCTCACGCCTGTAATCCTAGCCCTCAGGGAGGCCAAGGTGGGTGGACTGCCTGAGCTCACAGGTTTGAGACCAGCCTAAGCCAGAGCAAGACCTCGTTCCTATAAAGAGTTAGGCATTGTTGCGGGCACCTTGAGAGGCTGAGGGAAAAGAATTGCTGAAGCCCAAGAGTTTGAGGTTGCTGTGACACAACAGCACTCTACTGAGGGCAACCAAGTAAGACTCTGTCTCAAAAAAAAAAAAAAAAAAAGATAAAACAATGTAAGTATATTATTAAGAGCTTAAGAAGAAAAAGCCCAGAACAAACAGCCAAAATTTATAGTGCCTGCCTCAGAAGTTAGATTAAGATGTAGGTAGAAGGACAAGAATTTGATACTTTATATTGTTTTTTTAAATAAGCCTTTTAGGATTATTAATAATATTAACTATGAACATGAATTGATTTTTAAAGATCAAGTAAAGTAAAATATCATCTCTTCTTCATTGCAGCATAGATTAAAAGTCAGACTTTAATATGATGAAGACTTTCCAGATCTAACTCACCTTCCCATTTTTGTTTCCTATTATTCCCCCTTTCAAATCTTTACCCACAGCTTCCCTCCTGGAGCCCACTTCCTTCTGCCTTTACAGAACTCACACACCCCCCCAGACTGGAACAGTCTTTCCCATCTCTGCCTAACAGATGTGCCCATCCCTAAGGCCCGAGTCCAACCTCCACCCTACTGGCAGAGTACAGGCACTAAGCATCTCATCAATCAGGACTCCAGTCTCAGCTCCTGCACTTCCTCTTCGGGAGATAGCCAGCCCTCCCAGGTTTGCTGTGGGTGACAGCTAGGTGGGGGCTGCCATCCAGGAACCCACAAACCACCTGGAATTACATATAAACTTCCGTGTGAATATGCCTCTTTCTAGGAAAAATAAAGCTTTCAGATTACCATAGGAGTCTCAGAACAAACGAAGGGTAAGAATCTCTGAATAAGGCTCGGCGCCTATAGCTCAACTGGCCAAGGCACCAGCCACATACACCTAAGGTGGCGGGTTCGAATCCCCAGCCCTGACCCGCCAAACAACAATGATGGCTGCAACCAAAAAATAGCTGGGCGTTGTGGTGGGTGCCTGAGGTCCGAGATACTTGGGAGGCAGAGACAGGAGACTTGCTTGAGCCCAGGAGGTAGAGGTTGCTGTGAGCTGTGATGCCACGGCACTCTACCCAGGGGGACAGCTTGGGGCTCTGTCTCAAAAAAAAAAAAAGAATCTCTGAATAAGAGGCATTAAAGGGAAAGTTAACAGAACTGAGGGAACAGGGAAAGCAATGTGGGTGGAAAGACTCAGCTGTGTGGGCACTGAGAACACCCAAAGCCTCACTCAGAGCCTCATCTCCCGCACTCGTCACCACGGGTGGGTTTTGCACTTGCTTGTCTGCCTGTATCCCTTGCTCCCCTACACCCCTTTTCTGCATGTACCTGGCCCCCAGGTCTTTGAGGAGGCCTGCTCAGGGGTGAGGTGGGTGGAGCAGCAGATGCCAAGTCTATGGGCTGGGTTGTTTGAGAAGACAGGTGGGTGTTATTTGGGGCGGTGGGGGGGGTGTGTGGGAGCCTGACCCTGGAGCACTGTTGGCTGGGTGACCCACTCTAATTCCACACTCCCCTTCTCCAAGCTCCATCCAGCCTAGCATGCCTTGGATATGAGGCTGGAAGACCAGCTGTCCCACTCCAGGCCCTAAAGTGATAAAGGATCTGCCATTCAAAAACCTAGGTGACTATGGTGCTCCATGCTGGCCCTTCACCCAGCCCCTTAGTGTCTCCTGGAAGGCTTCCCAGTACCTCGCATCCTTATGGCTCCACCTCCTGCCCAGGAAGGGCCTCATTCTACCAGCCCAGAGGTCTGGTATCACCACCATTCCCTGGTACAGGTCCTGCCACCTGATGGCCATTTTATGCTTGCTCCTCCATCACAGTTGTCACCCTCACCAATTTTCTAAGGGCACCTTCTCCTACTCCCCCCATTCTCCCCACTCTCACAGACATACTGGGCTGGCTGGAAGGAAGAGTTTATCAAAGGTCTTACCCAGAACTTCACAAGAAAAAAGGCATTGGAAGGTCCCCGTTCAAAGAGCTCCTTGAGACCACCCTTTTTCTCTGGGAACTTGTCATAGATCTGGCGGATATCCACGGCTTCGAGGTAGGGGTCGCTGTAGCTTGGGCTCGACTGGCCAATGTGCACGAACAGGTGCTTGTTGTACTATGGAGAGAGCAGTGGTCTGAGGGAGACAGGGAGCAGCAGGGCAAATGGACAGCCACAGCGGGGCCCGCAGCCAGGTTGCGGCGCACCCACCGCATGACCCTGAGAAGTCACTTCACCTCTCTGGGCCTCGGTTTCCCCATGAGTAAAATGGAGACAGTAGAAATCTATTTCTTTTGTTCTATCTACTGGGCTTTTGAGTAAGAGTCTGGCTAATGGATTCCTCAGTGAAATGGTAAGTTTGAACATGTCAGAGTAAGATGGTCTCAGCATCCAGTCAGCCTGGCCTCCGTAAGTGAGGCTGGTCGCCTAGGACAGAGGACATTGAAGGGGGCAGACTGGTCTCCCACAGGATGTGGAGCAGACATGGGCGGCCCCTTGGCTTCCTGGCTGTCCCCCAGAGCCAGGGAAAGGCTAGAACAGCGTGGGCTGGGAAGGAGCGACTTTGGATAAGCTAGGCGGGAGATTGCCCAGGAGAGCTGGGGAAGGAAGCCCTGAGGAGGGAAGGAAGGAAGGAGAGGAGGCTGGGGAAGAAGGGGGAAGGGGAGAAAGGGAAGATCAGAAAGGAAGAGGAAACCTAAGCTAAGTCCCAAAGTGGGGCAGGGCAGAGAAGCAGAGCAAGAAAGCCAGGAGCCAGCAGAAAGGAGCCTGAGGAGTTGGTGGTGAGGGGGCTGGCCAGGCTCAGTCAGGGCCTACCGTGTCCGGGTCTTGCTGCTGCTCCAGGAAGGCAGAGAACTCCAACATCCAGAGCTTGGAGCTGGCCACACTGCGGCCCTGCCAAGGGGGTGCCGGGGGTGCTGAGGGTGATGGGGCAGGCCCTGCAGGAGACTCGAACCCTGCACAGTGGGAGAAGTACATGGAACCTGTCCATAGACCCTCTCAGTCAACCCCTCTCCAAGGACCCCAGGCCTCCTAGGAGAGACCCGTGCTGGCTGGGGGACCTCCCAGCAGGGTGCTGAAGGGGAGTGCAAGGCATAGGCCAGAGCATCCAGGAGAAGCCCCTGGTGAAGCGTGATCCAACTCATCCTCTCAGGTCCCTGCACAGAGCCATGCTCAAGGGTGTCTGGCCTCTGGAGATGGGCCAGGGGCCTGCTGGTCTGAGAAGGCTTCCAGAGCAGGCACTGTTAGATTCTTACAACTTCTGTTCCAGTCAGGGAGATAGCCGGATGAATCAACTATTGCAAGAGGGCACTAGGTCCATGAGAGTGGGACACTTCCTGTTTGGTTCACAGGTATCTCCTCATGCCCAGAACAGGGCCCAGCCCAGAAGAGGCACTAGACACGGGGTAGCTACTGATGAACAGATCAGTGTGACACAAACTGATAGGATGTGCATGCACCCAGCACCAAGGAGGAGCTCCTAGGCCACCTAGGGGTGGTCACAAAGGTTGTCCAAAGAGGATGATGCTTGAAAGAAGTCAGGAAGGACACAAAGGAAGTACCAGGTGAAGCAGGAAAGGGTGTTCCAAGCAGAGGAAACATGCAGGGCTGTGAACCAGCTTGAGGAGTTTGGGAGCTCAGGTGCAGAGAAGGGCAGGTTGAGGCCAGCAGCAGCAAACCAGGTGGTGGGAGCTAGGCTGGGCAGGATGGAGTGTGCCCTGAGAGTCCAGGAAAGTCAGAAAGCCGCTGGGAAGGTCAAGCAGGGCAGTGAAATGGTGAGATGTGCACTTCTGCAAGGTCCTTGTCCTATGTGGGGAGGGGTGGGCAGATTGAGGAGCAAGGCCTTGCACTTCCCCAGTGGAAGGTGAGGTGGCCTAAAGCGAAACTATACAGGGAGGAGAGCGCAGCATGAGAGGAGTTCCTGGGACAGAACTCTGGATGACCCTGGTTTTCCCATCTGGGGAAGGGTGGGCCCTGAGCCAATGCAAGGAACCCAAGAGCACAAAGAAGAGAAGACAGAGGAGGACCAGGAAGAGGCCAGGCAGAGAGCCATGCTGGACACACTAGCCAGTGCTTAACCCACCTGCCGAACCAGGTGTCCCCTCTGTCCCATCATGGCTTACTGAGGGACCACCGTGTGCCATTCAGATGGAGACAAGCAATGACAATGAGGAGTTTCCAGGGCTGGGCAAACGAAGGTGTGAGGCACCTAATCTGGGTGGGAGCAGGTTAGAGAAACCTTGCCCAGGAAGCCTCCGCCCAGAGGCAGAGTACAGCAGAGAAAAAGGCTGGAGGAAGCAGGGGCTACCTGGAGAGCTACTCCAGCCCCACTGCAGGGCTAGATCACATCCTGAAAGCTCCAGGTTGCTGAGGTTGTGAGTCACAGAATGACGAGAGGGGACAGGGTAGAAGGAGCCATGAGGAGGCTACTGAGTTAATCCAGGCATAAGCTCACAGGGCCGGGGTGAAGACAGGGCCAGTGTGGACAGAGGAAGGGTGGACTGGGTTCCATGTGGGACTAAGAGAAAGCTGTACCCAGAGACCTGTGGGGCAGCAGGTCAGCACAGGCAAAACTCAAGGGGCCTGGGGCCAGAATGAAGGCAGGCAGCTAGTCTCCAAGCCTGAAAATGTGGGTAAGTGCAGGGAGGCCATGCCAGGAGCCCCGGTGCACATGGTACACAAACAGCAACAAGGGTGGCCGCATGAGGCAGCTGCCTGAACACACTGCCACTGACATTGTCCTTTGAACTGCATGTCCCCCCCCCATAAACCTTGAGCACAGCTGGGAATGGGACAGTCAAGGCACCCGAAGGGGCTGTGATGTGCATGCTGGGTGCAAGAAATGGGGAGTAGCCACGAGACTGAGATGTATCCCACAGGGCGGCATCTAAGAGGGGCATGCTTTGGGTGCCTGGGACTGGAGCCATAGGGCTGTAATATGCAAGGCAGCTATGCACTGCTGACCAACCTGGCAGAGGCAGCGGAGGCTGGACAGTGTAGGTTTGTTGAGAGAAAGGTTTCACACTGCAGGAGAGAGGAGAGAGGTGTCAGCTATGGGCAGGCTATGGTACCACAGCCTCAAGCAAGGTCCAATGCCCACTGTAGTCTTGGCTATCAGTCACCGCGGTGGGCTTTGGCCTCCTGCTTGCTGCCCTATCAGCTCCCTCAGGTTTTGCAACCAATCCACAGAAGCAGTATGTCTGCTGGGGAAATCAACTCCTCTCTCCCTCCCTCCTGGGCCAGCCCCAGGTCTGAATCCCGGCCTCCTTCCCTTTGGGCCCCCCAGTCTGGCCCTGCCGACATCCTGGACAGGCTGGGGATTTGGCAAATGCCACCCCAGGGTGTCAACATCACAGGCTCCCAGTGATACCTGAGAGCAGGAGAGCCAGCTCCCTACAATCAAGGCTATCCCCCAAGACTGACCCCATCCCCAGAGGTGGGCCCATCCCACCCTTAAGGCCAGGCTCAATTTCATGCTTTTATGGGTTCAAGTTCAGTTCAGGGAACAACTGGTAGCAGAAAACAGGCCATACTCACTCGTGGGACATTCCAGCTTGACCTGGCAAAGCTCCTTGCCAAAACTGAGGAGGGAAAAGAGACAGTTAGCACAGCCTGCATGTAACCAAGGCCCCATGTGTGGGGCAGACCATGGCCTCTACTGGAGGGAGGCTGGAGCCTAAGCCGGGCCGGCATGGGGGTGCTCCTCTCCGGCTGGTGAATACTGACAGGCAGCATCCCCAAGAGTGTTTTAGGAGCACTAGTCCCTGGAGAGGATATTGATAAGGCGCTCTGGGGAATAACACCCAGGTTTGGCCGGTGCTGCACACTGTGCTCCTCCGGAAGATCCACACGCGTACCAGCCCTCAGGGCTCTGCAGAGTCCTGGAGTCGAGCAACCCACTTACTCCTGCGTGTTCCAAATTTACTTACCTAGAGAAACATTTTGGGTCCTATCTACTTAACATGCAAATGGACTAGTGCTCTCTGGGACACCTTTGAAAGTGCCAGGATAGAGAGGCCCACAGCACTTGGGGCCTGGCTCTGCCCTTCCCACACATCTAGGGTGGTAGACTAGGTGGTGCCTCCAAGACCCCTTGATCTCCAGAGCCAAGAAAACCCTTTGACGAGGCAGTTCTGGGAAGGAGGAGTCTTTGCGAACTATCTGGATAGTTTGCCCAACCTGCCATGGCTAAAAAATTAAAAATCCGAACAAGAGTTTATTCCTGGACATCAGTTCTTCACCTGGAAAAAGGGAAGGGCTGAGTCCCTGGGAAGGAGGAGTGAGGACGAGGCTGTGTGGCACAGTTGGCTTAGAGACATATCATGCTGTGCCAAGGCCCAGGCTTCAGCTCCAGGCCCCTGAACTTCAGCTTCCTCATCTGTAAATTGGGTCCACACTGCAAAGCTGATAGCCAGCCAGCTCATGGAGATGGTCCCTTTTCCACCTTGTGAAAGATCTGCTGAGTCACTGCTAAGGAGCCCAAGAAGTTGGTTCCAGCATCAGCTAAGCTATTACTCAGCGTGGCACCTGGTCCTTGTTCCCTTCTTCCCCCTCTCTCCTGGCCAATGCTTACGGCTCTTCTCAAGTGGGAGGAGGGAAGAGAGGACTGGGTTTGCCTCTGGCTCTCGTCTGCCCACTTACCCCTGAGACTGCTGGGCGGCCTGGGCCCCGGGTGAGGGCCATGCTACCGTGGAAGGCCGTGGCGGAGATGATCTGTGCGGATGACATGGCAGCCATACTCTGCAGGGCCTTGTCCTTGGCTGCCTGGTCCTGAGGGAGACATTGCAAGAGAGGCCTTCAGCAGGGAGTGCTCGTCGGACTGAGACGAGGAGGATCTGGCCTTTGGGTCAGGATGCTGTCCCACTGCCAATGGCCAGAGTAAGGGACCAGCTGGTAAGTCCAGGCAGCACTATAAACTTGTTTTGCAACTGATCAGGCACTTGGTTTCCCCATCAGTTTCCTCATCTGTCAAAGGGACACAATAATTGCCCTGCCTTTTTCAGAGCCTGAAGAGAAGATAGAGACTACCAGACTGCATCCGTCATTTTACAAACTGTGGGGACACCTGACAACAGAGGTCTTTTAAGCCTTGCTCATTCCTGCTCAGCACCTGCCTCATGATAGAAGATACCTAAATATGTTTGGGATCCTTCCTTGAATACATAGGAAGGATCATCCCTGGCCATATAGGCTGCTTGGAGATGTGAGACAGTCTCCTGTGGCCTGTCTGCCTCAGCCCTGTCTGGGGGCCTCCCCTGGCACTGTGGGCACCAAGGACTTTCCAATCTTTCAAGTGTCAGAATATAAAAACCTGCTGTCTACCTTCCATGGGCTCAAGGTCCTTGAACAACAGGTTCACTCTCACAGGCCCTAAACAAGCGATTAGGAAAGCCATTTTATGATACTGGTAATAGTAATAACAATTTTTTAGACTGAGTGACCTTAGTTTAGTGGTTAGGGTACTGGCCACATGCACCGGGGCTGGTGGGTTCAAATCCAGCCTGGGCCTGCTAAAACAAACAAACAAACAAAAAAATAGCCCAGCATTGTAGCAGGCGCCTGTAGTCCCAGCTACTCTGGAGGCTGAGGCAAGAGAATCACTTGAGCCTAAGAGTTGGAGGTTGCTGTGAGCTATGATGGCACAGAACTCTACCAAGGGTGACAAAGTGAAACTCTGTCTCAATAAAAAAAGAACAAATGCACAATTTTTTATACTTGTACGAGCCAGTGGTTCCCATTGCCCAAAATAAGACAACACATAAAGCAAGTATTGCTCATTGCGGGCAACTGTGTTGGGGCTAAATGGCTGGATTACATCAACTCAGGAACTCCAATTGGAAATTCTGTATCATGGCAGGACTTGGAGGCTCACATCTGTAATCCTAGAACTTTGGGAGGCCATGGAGGGAGGATTGCTTGAGGCCAGGTATTTGAGACCAGCCTGAGCAAGAACAAGACCCAGTCTCTACAAAAAAAAAATAGAAAAATCAGCTGGATGTGTGGCTCATACCTGTAGTCCCAGCTACTCAGGAGACTGGGGCAGGAGAATCACTCAAGCCCAGGAGTTTGAAGTTGCAGGGAGCTATGATAAAGCCACTGTACTTAAGCCTGGGTGACAGAGCAGGACTCTATCTCAAAAAAAAAATTTAAGTAGAGTCCAGGTGGCCCATCCAGTGGCTGGTGATGCGTGGCTGTGGATCCAGAACATGGCAGGCCTTGAATCATCCACTTAGGGTGGAACAGAATGGCCTTCAAAGGATTCTCAAGAGTGCCACCTCACATGAACCCCTGTGAGGTCAGCAGGACCAGTAGGATCTCTATTTTAAGATGAAGAAACTGAGGCTCAGAGAATCTGGGTGACTAGGGTGCTGATGGTGGTGATAGTGGGCCTTGGGAGCTCAGCCGAGATTAGCACAGAGGGGTCTATGCAGACCGAGGGGAGGTGGGGAGATATAGTAAGATCTGATAGCACCAGCGTGCACCATAGAGGGCACAGGGGGGCCATTCTGAGAGGCAAGGTCATCCTCAACTTGAACAAAACAGTGAGATCAATGAGGTTTTTCCCTGGTCCTCTCCCCACTGTCCTTCTGGGACCAAACTTGGGCCCTGGTCCCAGAGGCTAAGCTATTAAGTCTGAGGTGTGCTTCTTCCCAAGGATACTTGTACTTTCCAGGAGGGAAGTTCCAAGCACACCCAGGCCAGCCCCTTACCTGGGCCTCTCCCTCCAGGGGGACAGGAAGGACATGGCAGGCTATACCCCAGCAAGCCTGCAGACCTGTGATTAACAACTGCATTATGAGGCCGGAGAGCTCCATCCGCTTAGTGCCAGCAACTTGCATCCCTTCCCGGATACCCGGACCAAACAAATAACTGAGCTCAGGAAACCATGGGCCTCGGAGGGTAGGGCCAGAGTCAGGAAGTGGGAAGGACGTTACAGGGAGTGACTGCAGTGGTCAGGCAACAGGGCCAGGGAGCCACTGAATTTGCCGCTGAAAGGGAACCCAGATAGCACTCTGCCAAGCTGTCACTTTACAGATGAGGAAACCAAATGGAGCTCAAGGAGGTCCAGGGACTTGCCTTAGCACCCCTGGTCCCAAGGGCAGAGCCAGTGCTAGAGCCAAGCTTTGAAACTAAGGATTTCTACCTGACCTCCACTCTGGAGCCTAATTACTTTGGGTCCCAGACCCCTCGCATATGACAAAATCCTCAGACCAATCTCTCCAAGAAGACACAGATATACATGCACATTTGCATATTTGAAAGGGTTCCTGGCTTCCTTTAGTGCCTGTCCAGAAATCCACTGAAGGCTATCCTTGGCCCTCAAATCGGAACCTGTGGACAAGGACAGAGGCAATTCCTTGAAGCACACATAGGCCTTACCACCATCCCTCACGGGATTGCTTGCCCTAAACATAACACTAGAAAGTCTGTTCTCCTTTTTGATCACCTACTGGGGTCCAAGGGACTTGGAGGCAGATCGGAGAGGGAAAAGGAGGAGCACATTGGGCTCCAGAGACGGGGGTGTTCCAGGGGCACAGGAGCCAGCCTGATAGGGAGAGCTGAACAGCTGAGGCCCAGCCAGCTGTCCTGGGGACAAAGGAGCAAAGTGCCAGGCCACAGCTGTGGGGGTGGGGGACAGCTGGGCTAATGGCAAGGGATGGAACTGAGTGGGCAGCCGGGTGTGGCTTCCTAGGAGACAGAAAGGTCCATGGATCCCACCCATTTGCTGAGACTCAAGCTTCAGGCCCCATCTAACTATGGGGCCAGATGGGACTTTCAAGGTCACCTGGTCCAGGGGCCTTTTAAACTGGTTCTGAAGTGCTCTAAGGTTCAAGTGTCATCAGGTACAAGAGGCTGGATGCTGGCCTGCTCCTTGCCAGCCCAACTTTAATGGAACAGCTCCTCTTGATAGCATATTTGGGTGGTATTTTATTTATAATAAAAAGTAAAAATAAAAAGGCTTCCATTGCTTTAAAAAAATATAAACTCCTGGTCTAGCCTAATACCCCAAATGTTAGATTCCCCTATAGGTGGCTGTTGCTCTCACCTTTGAGATGGAGAGCTTACTTATTCCTTTCTTGTGTTCACCAAAGAGGCCCCTCATTCCAGGGTCTGACTCCTGTAGGAGTGGGGCTGTCCTCAGGGGAATCCCAGCAACAGCTGGCCCTCCACAGGGCAGTCATCTATCAGTAGAAGGCCTGCAATGTGGGGTGATGCAGGGAGGGGAAGGAACTGCCAGCCCAGAGAGCAGAAAGCAGGAAAGAATTCATCAGCCTCACCCCCACCATGGTGCTCTCTCTGTCCTGCCACACCTGCAGGCTCTGGCAGATGGCACTAAGAGGCCAGTGTGGCTCCTAAGAGAGACAGTGGCTCAAGGAGGTCCTTCCTCAGGGAACAGAGTCTGGAGGGCAATGCTGCTGCTCTCAGCCATGTAGCTCCCCAGTGTACAGTGCAAAGCCTGGCACATACACGTATACACACACATAGCTTAAGGTCAAGTGGCCCTCCCTGTGTTCAGAGAGATCATGAGCTCAACCTGACTCTCAACAGTGAGAAGCACAGATTCACATGCTAGCAGCTAGCCCCTGATCCCAAGGAAGAGACATACTCTGCCAGAAGTAGGCCCACAACTCACGGCTCCTCCTACCCCACAGCGTGCCTTACCTTTAGCTTGGCCTGGATCTCGCGGGCTTTGCGGCGAGCCAGTACCTGGATGTGGCTGGAGACCTGCACAGGGGATGGGAGAGAGGGCTCTTGTCTCTGCTTCCCAGATGTCCTACACCCCTAGGTTGGCTCTCCACCCACCTGCCCATATTTGTGTACTGAATGAATGAATGAGTAAATGAAAAGGTTAACCTGTGGGCCCTCAGTCCAGCCTGGTCTTGCTAATCCAGAGTTTGGCAAATATTTCAAAAGTGAATTGCTAATGTCCTGCTGTATGTTTTAGTGTTCGGGGGAAGGCCGGGGAGGGGCTGCCAACTCCCTAAGAGATGGCAGCAGAGAAAGCCAGACAGCCTGTGACTCGCCCACCAGAAACAACGCATCCTGAGCTGCCACACCCCAAAAGCCCACATGGTCCTAAGAGGGCCTGGACCCCTTGGAGTGGCCTAGTGCCTGGGCACCTGTCCCTGGGGTGTGGCCTCTCCCCCAGGGCCCACCTGTTTCCTAGTGCGGGTCTTCCCTGTCCGGAGCTTGATATATCGGGCAATCAGCTCATTCCGACCTGTGGAGACACCAACAGTCCCTTAGCAGGGGGGAAGACAAGAGGCAAGGAAGGGTGCAGGTTCCCACCCCCCAAGGAGCCCTCTCCTCACCTGAGGCTTCCTGCACAAGTGGGGTGCTCCAGGAGACCCTGACCCTGGGCCCTCCCCTGTTGGACTTCCTAGTCCCCAGCCTCTGTAAATACACCAGCCCCTCCAAGCATTTTGTCCTGTCAGGGCCAGTGGTAGGCATGGGGGTATAAGTGCCAAGATACTGAGTGTCCCCTGGGAGGAAGCCTGAGCCCCTTTACTCAGTCCAGGAAAACCCAGTCAGCACATCCGAAGCCCCTCGGCTGACCTGTCAGTATGTGATGCTGAGCGCTCACCATGGGCCTGATGCCATTGTGCTGGAAAGATCCCAGAAAATAAGGAGACTTCCATGGCTTCTAGTGTGATAGAAGAGATTACAAAAAGAGGTGCCCTGTTCTCTAAGAGCTTGCTACGTAGTTGCAGAGTGGCAAGTGCCCACACAACTGGTCCAGCGTGTACTACAGACAGAGATGTGTCCAGAGAACAAAGGGTCAGTTCAGGCTGGTGACCAGGTGGGCGCTCAGTTGAACTTGACCACTGGGTAGGATTAGACCCTATGGAAGAACATCCACTGGGGAGAGGGACGGTAAGAGGATTTGAATGGGGGGTACCGTCACTTCCAATCTCCACCTCTGAGGCAACCAGCCTGCCCTGTCCTGCTAAGCTAGAGGGCTAGCACTGGCTGCGTGAGGAAGCTGTCCATGCAGAGGGCAAGAGACACGAGTGGGCTGCCTGTTACCTGGTTTGTAACCAGACAGCATGGCCAAGGCCAAACTGGACCCCCAGCTGACTTCCCCTCTGCCAAGGCTGAATTAAGAGGCCACCCTCGACAGGTCCAGTGTGCCAGAAAGGCTTGCTGGCCTGGGAGCACTGGCCTGTCTGTGTCAGAAGGAAGGAGGGGAAAGTCAGACTCTGGGGCACTGCCCATGGGCTGGTCTGCACCTAAAACCCTGAGTGCACAAGGTGTCTCTTCTCAACGCTTTCCAGGACACGGTATTCTATAGGCTCTTTTGGCAGTCCAATGAGTGTTCCACAGTTCTACTCTAAGTCTAGCTGGAGGCACTCAAGCTGCATCTCAGGTCTAAGTCATCACCAGTGGGTCACTGAAAAAAGGATCACAGAACTGGGAGTTGGGAAGACAGGTTCTAGCCCAGCAGCTCCAGGAACAAACCTTGGCAAGTCCTTGCCTTCTCTTCTTAAATCTAGCTCCTTTAAAATTTTTCCTATCAAATTCTTAGAACCTCAGGAAATAGACCTGAAATTTGGCTCAATGAGAATGTTGTGGCTCAATTTCCCTTTCTGTAAAATGAATGAACTTTAGACACAAGCAAGCCCAGTTCAGAGACTAGTCTGAGGATAAGGAAAAGGACGAGGAAGGAGGGCAGATTCCCAAGAGCCAGGAAGCTGGTGACAGTGCTGGTGGACACAGTGTTGAGAAGGGTGAGTGGCAGATCTTGGGAGAGCAGGAGAGATGGGGACGACAGCATCTGGGACATAGCAACTCACCTGTGTCTGCCTTTCCCTATTAGACCCTTAACTTCCATTTAAGTCTGCATCTCCAATTGCTGGCACCTATTTGCTGAATGATGAATGCAGGAGTTTGCCACAGCTCTACCTTTGAATCATACCCAGAGTCCAGACACTTTTCACTGCCTCATCCTCCAGGGTTGAGCTCCCACGCTCTCTGGCCTAGATCGCCACCCTGCCTTCCACACAGAATCCCTGCTCCCACTCTGTTCTGAACGCGGCAGCCAGAGTGATCCCATTATACTCAAAAGCCCTCCATGGCCTCCCACATCTCCCTCAGACTACAGTATCAAAGTCCTTACAGTGGCCTGGAAGCCCTACAGGGTCCACGCCCTCCCCAGCTCAATCACTTCCCTGATCTCACCCACCCCCGTCCCAGTCCTCTATTTCTAGAACATGCTGGGCCGACTCCCCACCTCAAGGCCTTTGTGCTTCTTTTTTGTCCTCCAGGAAACACTGTGTCCCAGAAACCCACACTCCCATCATACTTCCAGTACCACTTTCTTGGAGATGTTGCTCCAACCACCCTACTGAGGCCTAAAATCACCCCCCCCACCATCCCAGCACTTCCCACTGCCTTCACCTGTCCCCACAGTCCCTTCCAGCACAATGTGCAATGTACTTAGTTATTTTGAGTACCATCCCTGTCCCCACCCACATCAGAAGGATTTTTTTTTTTTGGTCTGTTTATTCAATTATTTATATACCCAACACCTAGAAAACTGCCTGTACATTATAGGTTCTCAATGAGTGTTTTAAGTCGTGTGAATGATGAGGAATGAATAGTAAGATGTCTGTTTCAGCCTTCTAAGAGAAGGGGGGGAGTTAAATGAATGCAAATGACCTTTTACTTAAGATACTTCTGAAATGGTCAGCATGGCGGGAGACCAAGGAAGGCAGGTGGACTGCCTGAGCTCACAGGTTTGAGACCAGCCTGAGCCAGAGTGAGACCTCGTCTCTAAAAATAGCCAGGTATTGTGGTGGCATCTCTAGTCCTGGCTACTTGGGAGGCTGAGGCAAGAGAATTGCTGAAGCCCAAGAGTTTGAGGTTGCTGTGAGATCTATGATGCCCTAGCACTCTATCCAGGGCGACAAAGTAAAACTCTGTCTCAAAAAAAAAAAAAAAAAAAAACACAACAAGATAACTTCTGAATAGTTCAACATAATTTCCAAAGCACTTTCTTATTCTGGTCTCATTGAGTTTTTCTGTACAAATTGAGCAAATCCAGAATTTTGTGGAGCCTAAAGGAGGCTCTAAGAAAAAGAATATTTAAAAATATAAAATTAGGTTAAAAACTTCTGGGGTATTGAGTATGTTCACTGTATTGACGATGGTGACAGCTTCACAGGTGTGCCCACTTGTCAACTTATCTAACTGTCTACTTTTAAGCCTGTATAGTTTGTCAGTCATACTCCAATAAAGCTGCTGTGAAAGCTATATTTAGGGACTTGAAAGGGGCCCTGCCTGTGTGGGGAGGTCCTAAGCGTAGGCAGCATTAGCTTCACAGTAAATCTACCTCCTCCCTACAATAGGCAGGTGATTATAACTATCTGCCAAATAATGACGCCCAGACCACTGGCAGGAGATCTAGGACCAACTGCTCAGGTTTAAGTTTTGGCTGAGGTACTCAAACTTGGGCCAATGCCTGGCCCAGAGAGGATGCTCAGTTAACAGAAACCCCTCCCAGTGACCGGACAGGCCCCCTAGGCCCCCTAAGGCAGCACTGGCTCCTCTGCAGAATGGTAAGCAGCCCTCCCACGGGCTGACACCTTTACTCCAGACATCCCAGAGGACACAGCCTCCTGTGCCAGGAGCCCCAGCCCAGTCCCACAACTACCTTTGCCCTCTGCTGCTAGGAAGAGCCATCTCAGCTGCAGGTGAGAGGCCAGAAGTGGGAACAGGAAGGAGCCAACCACGGGTGCAAGGCTAGCTCAACCACCTTCGCAGTTTTTTTTTCCTCTCTCTTTTTTGGGTAAACAAAGGGTCTGGCTGTGTTGCCCAGGTTGGTCTCAAACTCAGAGGTTCAAATGCTTGTCCTGTCTCAGTCTCCCAAGTAGAGGGAGGCCACTAGGCCAGTGTTTTTCAACCTTTTTTATCTCACGGCACATTGGAACCCATAGTTAAACTTCTGTGACACACTTAAATTACATTGATCAAGAAATAGAAACACTGACAAAAAGACTATACTTACTGTGCTTTAAACTTCTTTCAAAAATAATTTAATTAATGATCTTTAAAACTTTTCATGGAACACCTAAGATCATCTCATGGCACACCAGCTGAAAATCACAGCTCTAGGTGCATGCTACCACACCCAGCTAATTTTCTTTTTCATTTAATTTTTATTTATTATTATTATTATTATTATTATTATTATTTGGCCAGGGCTGGGTTTGAACCCGCCACCTCCGGCATATGGGGCCGACACACTAACCTTTTGACCCATAGGCGCCACCCTAATTTTTATTTTTTTAATTTTTTACAGATGAGACCTCACTATATTGCCCAGGCTGGTCTTAAATTCCTGGGCTCAAGCAATCCTCCTGCCTCAGCCTCCCAAAGTGCTGGGATTACTGGCTTGAGCCACTGTACCAGCCTCTTCTTTTTTTTACTATAATATACAGGTTGAGTATTCCTTATCTTCAATGCTTGGGACCACAGTGTTTCAGATTTGGAGATACATGCATTACATACTTACAGGCTGAGGATCACCAATCTAAATGTCTGAAATCCAAAATGCTCCAATGAGAATTTTGAATGTCACGTTAGTTCTTAAAAAGTTTTGGGTGAACCAGCTGGCGATCTATAGAAGACTGAAACTGGACCCCTACCTTTCACCATTAACAAAAATTGATTCTCACTGGGTAAAAGATTTAAACTTAAGACATGAAACTATAAAAATACTAGAAGAAAGTGCAGGAAAAACACTCGAAGAAATTGGCCTGGGAGAATATTTTATGAGGAGGACCCCCGCCAGGCAATTGAAACAACACCAAAAATACATCACTGGGATCTGATCAAACTAAAAAGCTTTTGCACAGCCAACAGCACAGTAAATAAAGAGAACAGACAGCCTCCAGAATGGGAGAAGATTTTTGCAGGTTGTGCTTCTGACAAAGGTCTAATAACCAGAATCCAGAGAACTCAAACTAATCAATAAGGAAAGAATAAATAACCCTATTTCTATCTGGGCAAGAGACTTGAACAGAAACTTCTCTGATGAAGACAGAAGCATGGCTTACAAACACATGAAAAAATGCTCATCATCCTTAATCATCAGAGAAACGCAAATCAAAACCGCTTTGAGATATCATCTAATTCCAGTAAGATTAGCCCACATCACAAAATCTCAAAACTACAGATGTTGACATGGATGCGGAGAGAAGGGAACGCTTCTGCATTGCTGGTGGGAATGCAAGCTAATATGGCCTTTTTGGAAAGTAGTTTGGAAAACACTCAAGGAACTATAAATAGACCTACCATTTGATCCTGCAATTCCTCTACTAGGTATAAACCCAGATGATCAAAAATTATTTTACAACAAAGACATTTGCTAGAATGTTTATTGCAGCCCAATTCATAATAGCCAAGACATGAAAACAGCCCAAGTGCCCATCGACCCATGAATGGATTAACAAATTGTGGTACATGTACACCATGGAATACTATGGAGTCATAAAAAAGGATGGAGACTTCACATCTTTTATGTTCACCTGAATGGAGCTGGAACATATTCTTCTTAGTAAAGTATCTCAAGAATGGAAAAAAAGAATCCCTACTATGAAATCAATATATAACCACCTACACACTCATACCAATGGCAAAACATAACTATGGTCCAGAAAGTAGAAGGGAAGAGAAGAGAGAGAGGAGGGTAGGGGGGATATGGGAGGAGGGTGGGTATTTGAGGGGACCTCACCTGATGTGCATGATGCAATGGTACATTTCAAAACTATTAAGAAATGAGTACAATTGTGATGGATGTGTTACTTAGTTCAATGTAAACATTTCATATTGTATGTCAAAGCAGTACCCTGAGCCCCATAAATGCATCAATGTAGAAAGTTATGATTTAATAAAAAATAAAAGGTTTAGATTTTGGGGCATTTCAGATTTTTGAACTGGGGGTGTTCAGCCTGTACTGATGGGGTACAAGGTGGTATTACGATAAATGCAAACAATGTGGAATGATTACATCCAGTTGATGAACACACCTATCTCTTCAGCTATTTATCATTTTTCATAGTGAGAATGTAGGAAATTTACTCTCTTAGTACTTTTAAAATATATAATATCTTATTCTAGAGTCACAAAATAGGTCTCAAAAAACTCAGTCCTCCAGGCTGCCTGGAACTTTGTACCCTCTGACCTATTCCCCACACCCTCAATCCCCAGCCCCTGGTAGCCACCATTCTGCTCTCTCCTGTGAGTTTGATTATTTTAGAGTCCACCTATAAGAGAGATCAGGTGGCATTTGTCTTCCTGTGCCTGGCATATTTCACTTGGCATAATTTCCTCTATGTCTGTATTTTTTCAAGCTGTGTTTCTTTTTTTTTTCTTTTGTTGCAGTTTTTGGCTGGAGCTGAATTTGAACCCGCCACCTCCGGCATATGGGGCTGGCACCCTTCTCCTTGAGCCCCAGGCGCCGCCCTCAAGCTGTGTTTCTTTCCCCCCTGTCTCTGGAACCTCAGCCTCCTGCCCCTTGCTGCTGGCTCACCTCAGCCCGGCCTTGTGCTGCTTGTAGAGAATGCTCCCTTCCCCCCTCCCCCCAGCGATGTGCTGGGTTTCTGTGGGTGTGCTGCACCAGGGGACCAAGCAGCTTCCTTCCTGCCACTGGGGTCCTCCAGAGGTCACTCCATCCATCCTACTGCCCTGCCTCTGGGCCAGCTGGCATCTAATCCAGGCTTTACACATACAGAGGGAACTACTATCGTCTTTTACCCTTGTGATAATATTTACAACAATGAACACTTAACTGGGGTCAGCTACTGTGCACCTTATTTGTACAAGTATCTGTGCACATACACCATTATTTGCATTTGCCTTTTCAATCCTCACAACAGCTCTATGAGGCTAGTACTATTTAGCCATGCTACAGACAGAGAAACCAAGGTACAGAGAGGTTTAGAAACTTGTTCAGGGCCAGCAAGCAGTGGAGATTTAAATCCATGCAGTCTGGCTCCAGAGCCCAACTCTTAACTACTGCCACACAGTATTATGTCTATTGAACATGGGATCGGAGGCCACCTCTCTTAGAATCAGGGGCTGGAATGAATGCTCCCAAAAGTCCTGTCTACCCTGAGGAAGAAAAAGAATGAAGCCCAGAAAGAGAAAAGATGATTCATTCCTAAGCACACAGCTTGTCAGCATCCTGGGCACCATGAGAATGTGTTTCCTACGGCCATGCATGGTGCTTCTCGGCTCTTACACAGGGGCTGCTCTTCCCACAGTGCTCTCCCCTGGCTGTGATGTGGGTGTTCTCTGCTTGGAACCATTATGACCCTCTCTGCAGACTGACCCCCCCATTACCTGTGTCTCTGGATGAAATAAGTCCTCAGGGATGTCTGACAACCTCTCCCCCTGACCAAGGTACTAAAGGAAGAACCGACTATTTGGACCTAAGAGCCTGCCTGCCACTTTTCACTCTCTCATGGGGTGTGTTACTCAGAGCTGGGGGAAGCCACTGTGGCCTGGGTGATGTAGATACCAGGAGTGTAGGCTCAGAGGCAGAACAGTACAGTGAAGGCCAGCAAAGAAGAACCAGTAAGAAACTTGTAGACCATCCAGGTGAGGTGGGGGAGGGTGGGGGACCCCTGTGTCCTTGTCTCAGCCCCACCACTAGCTGTATAACTACAGGCCTTTCTCCCTCTGGTGCCTGAGATCACAGGCTGGGGAAGGACGTGGCCAGTCCAGCAGCTGGGCATTGCAATGTGGCAGGTGGCCTTGGCCAACTCCAGAACAGGCCTGGGTGGGGCTGGGAAGGATGCCCTTGCCAGCCAGTGGGCCCATCTGTCAGAGGGTATGTGTCTAACCACCCCCACCTCACAAAGCTCACATACAGTCACACCCCACTGGGGGTGGGGGACTGTTGGTGGAGATGATAGAGACAGGGAAGCCTTGGTCTAAACAGAGGCTGAGGGTGGAGCGCTCTCCCACATAGGGTCCACACAGACTCTCCACCACTTTCTCCTAACCCTACCCTCAGCCTTATACACCCCCTAGCAGACATCCCAGCACACACACATGACCACTAAAGTTGTTACCCCATCTGCACAACCCTGTTTGTACTGTCTCCTGGTGGCCAATTCCCCTTTACATACCAGCCCCACCCAGGCCATTAACAGATGAAACGGCATAAAGAAAGAACTTGGCACTTAGCAGAGGGCCAGTAAAGTCAGCTATCACTATTAGTAAGTTACTAAAGTCCTTTTGTAATGAATGTCATTAGTTTTCAAAATTAAAAAGGGCTAAGAGTCTGAGGGCATGAGCATCTCCACCTGAGAAGGGACAGAAGTGCATGTGGAGACCCTCAGTGGGGGTCTGGAGGCCTGACGGGAGTGGGCAGCTCCATGCTGCAGCCCTGCAGGCTGGGCCCATCCTCCATGTCCTGTTCTAAACCCCAGTGGCCTGTGGGGGCTTCTCTATTCAGGGATCAAATGAAGCCATAAACACCTGGGCCAGAGGAGGCTATTTGTGGAGAAGGAACTTCTGACTGAAGTCCCAGAATGCAGCAATTGGGCCTGACATCCGAGCTGTAACCACCATTGTCCCTGGAGGGCTCTGAGGCTTCTGGTGAAAGCTGAGCCAGGCTTCAAGGCTGTGGCCCCAAGAAGCCCCAAGAAGTTTGTTCTGATCCCCCACGGAAGTGGGTGTGTCTATTCCCGCCTGGACACCTCGAATGGGTGTGCGCCTGTGCTGTGCCTTTCTCATGGTCTCTGTCATGCTCCCTCACTAAGCGGGGAGCTCCCTGAGGACAGTTCCATGCCCTGTGCTAAGTACTTGGCACCTACTGTGATCTTATCCCCACAGCAACACTGGAAGGCAGTGTCTTATCCCAGTAAGCTCATGGAAAAGATGCTCAACATCACCACTCATTAAAAAACGCAAATTGAAAACCTGGTATCACCTCTCGCCCACTAGCATGGATGGCTATAATCAAAAAAATGGAAAACAAGTGTTCATGAGGATGTGGAGAAATTAGATTTCTTGTGCACTGCCGATAGGAATGTAAGGTGATGTAGCCACAATGGAAAATGCTTTGGTGGTTCCTCAAATAGTTGAACATAAAATTACCATATGAGTGAGCAATTCCAATCCTAGTTATACACCCCAGAGAATTGAGAGCAAGGACTCAAACAGATACCTGTATGCCAATGTTCACAGCAGTATCAGTCACGATGGCCAAAAGGTAGAAACCATCCAAATGTCCATCCACGGAGGGATAAACACAACATGGCATAGACATACAATGGAATATTACTCAGCCTTAAAAAGGCACAAGATTCTGACACAAGCTACAACCTGGAAGGACAATATAGAAAGTGAAATAACACAGAAGGACAAACACTATATAATTCCACTTTTACGGAGTGCCTAAAATAGGCAAAATCATGGAGACAGAAAACAGAAACCGAGGTTATTAGGGGCTGGGGCGAGAGGGGAATGGGGAGTTATTATTTAGTGGGTACAGTTTCTATTTGGAGTAATGAAAAAGACCTGGAGATGGACAGTGGGCTAACAGTAGCACAGTATAAAGGTACTCACACAAAATGGTTTCAATGGTTATCTTCCCACAATAAAATAAATGACATCAAAATAATCCCCCCGGCTCTGCGCCTGTGGCTCAAGCAGCTAAGGCACCAGCCACATACACCTAAGGTGGCGGGTTCGAATCCCCAGCCCAGGCCCGCCAAACAACAATATGGCTGCAACCAAAAAATGGCCAGGCTTTGTGGTGGGCGCCTGTAGTCCCAGCTACTTGGGAGGCTGAGGCAGGAGACTCGCTTGAGCCCAGGAGTTGGAGGTTGCTGTGAGCTGTGATGCCATGGCACTCTACCCAGGGGGATAGCTTGAGGCTCCATCTCAAAAAA